>JAJMRZ010000044.1:0-65853 GCA_030558205.1 Kodamaea kaohsiungensis (nom. inval.) | reverse complement strand
ATAAAAGCATTTCCGTAATCCAAATGAACCACGATTGCCATGAAAACCAAAGAACCCAGAACCCACCAGGCTGGGTTAACGTAACCACAACCACACTCCCGCCCAATACCTACCCACGATTTGGTATTAATTTTTTATATGATTTTAAATTTTATGGATTTTTTTGACACATTTTAGAAGTATTTTTTTTTTTTTTTTTGCTTTTGTAATTTTTTCATTTTTAACTTTAATTTTTTTTTAAATCAAATTTTCACACGATAATTATTCAACACTGGAAATCAGATTGAATTCTGCGATATCAGCACTCAAATTCAATCTTCAGTTACTTCAACAGAACTAAACTCTGTTTCAGTATCAGCAGGTGGCTTTTCATAGTTGTAGTGCCTCATTAGTTTCAACTAAGTAAGATCCCACAAGTATGCCCTTCCAAAGGATTATCAAGTTTTGAAAACCGTTCACCATCTTTGACAGGTTCAGTGGATAATTCTGCGCGAGCACCGTTTGCTAAATAAAACAGTTCTTTTCCACTTTCAAAACTAATGGAGTAAGTCTCGCCAATTCCAAAATAAATCCAGCCAAAGCACAATTTTTTTAATTTTCCACCATATTCTATGATAACCAAGCGAGTCAAATCCATAACATTCTTCCTCATTTCAAGTAACTCGTAGGGTGTAGCACTCCAATCCATGTCTACTGAGTCTTCATCTTCAGCATCATTAAGAAAATCGGCTATACGTGTCATCCTTTCGTCCTGTGCAACCAATGGGTCACTCAGCCAAGAATCATATTGTCGATCCAGAAACGACTGAGTACTTCTCAGAGGAGCATTAAAGCTACTAACAGAAGTATTCATACGAACAATCCAACAGCTCCTATACGAAGGTACCTCTGACTCTGGTCCTCTTCCTTTCCGGTAACGGAGAGCGGCTTTGGTCAGGAGGGGAATCTTTTGACTGGAAGCAACTTTAAGTGTTAAGGGATTGGCAAGTTTTTGTCCGTCAGCTCTCATTTCAGTAAATAGATAAGTAGCTTCTTTGCGTTTGGATACCTCTTTGATTGTTTCAATTTCACCTGCACTATCAATTTTATCACCTACAACGACTTCTTCAATTCTTTTAAGCTCTAGGTTAGCCATGCGAAGCAAAGTTGCTCCGTCAAACCCTCCACGATAATTGATTTCAGTCATTGGTGGTTATAGAATAATTACAAAACGTCCCATATTTATTCACTTGGTTGAGTGTATGTCCTTTTTCGTCTCGTTTCAATACTGTATCAAATAAAGATTGAGTGGATATTGGATCAAATAGTGCTGGTAAAACTCATTGAACAACAGTGTAATTTGTAAATGTAGTTTACATATGTGACTACCAGTGTAGCTTACATTAGGGGCCAAACGGCTTTTCAAAAGTGTATATCTGTTTGGTAGAATTCAAATTGTTAGTTGAAGGAAATGAACTAGTAGAGGAAACAAACAGTTGGAAGTCCATACTTGAAACAACCCACACACACCGAATTAACTTCTCTGTTTGTGTATTCAGAATTTGCTTGGAATTTCTAGAATCTATTCTTTTTCATATCTCTATCTTCAAGACACTTTAGTTTGTGTATCTGTTACTTATTGTCCTCAGCGTATGCTATCTTCAGAAGCCGAGGGCGAAGAAGTACTGAATTTTACTATGCTTGATAAAGAATAATAGATCTCGTAAATAATTAGTATTTTCGGCACGGCGCCTATTTGTAAAGGATTGTTTTAATTCGCGACTTTTACTTGAAACATTTCTACTTTTACCCATACCCCGACCTGCGTGGTTCCAGAACCTTCCACAACTCTATGAGGTTACAACTATGTATACTGCATTAGTCAATTTACTAGTCATTTTTGAAGTATTTCTCACTTTGAAGCTAGAAATTGGATAAGTTAGATATAGAATATCGTTTTTTTTTTACTGAAACTTACTTGCAAGTACTCTTCGGCACCCCTCAACCCTCTCAATTGCTGCATAGCAATTGAGATATAAAGCACAGGTTAACATGAAGATCTCGTTTATTTATTTTGCACTCCTTTCTTGCATTTCCGTATCACATATTCGTTACAACCTTTGCACCTTTTCAATACTATTAAAACATTGAGGAAAGAATGCATAAACATCACAAGCTTAGTATTCGAAATCATTCGATAGATTAGCTTCTACTTCTGAAATCAAAATAATCAACGTATTGGAACTACTTCTTATGCATATCCCACAGCTCTTGTAAAACACCAACATCCTTAAGATACTTGTGGACTACCGGCAATTTCCAATTTCTAAGCCCTCGATGCGCAAAGACTTTGCAGTCACAATTGGAAAATCTGCATAGCTTTTTGCAGCCACTTTGAAATGCAGGAGATGCTATTTTAAACTTTTTGCATTAATTGCATTAAAGACAATTCTCATTTATTACTATATAAAAACAAATTCTAAATACTTGTGAGGATACCTATTGATCTTGCTAACATCCTCCTCCTCCTCCACATCCTCCTCCTCCTCCGCACCCTCCTCCTCCTCCGCACCCTCCTCCAGATGAACAGCCCCCTCCCCCCGCTCCACCAGATGAACAAGCTCCGCCATTTGCAATACACGATGTCCCTGTGAATCCCACAGGGTAATTTCCACTGCTGGTAGAACAATAATTTGGACTGCAGTCAGTCACAGGAGCATAGGGAATGACAACAAAGCTGGGTCCAGGATAGCCAGCTGCAGGCCTATCCCAAGGTAAATTTTTATCACCATACTTCAGTTCTAATTTCTCCTTCCAGTATCCCAGTATTTCGATGGAATTGTGCACACTGATGTGTGTAATACCAAGTTCATCTTTACCTTTGGATCTTTTGAATCTCAGTCCAATGTATTTAGTAAACTTGCCTCCTGAGTTACGCATTGTACGTACACAGTACCAGCAAAAACAACGCAGGTATTCTTGCCCATAACAAGCCTTGTACAACCTCGCAGTTGACTGAAAAGAATCGTCAAGCCTAGATTGTTCTACTTTATCATTGTGGTCGATTACAAAGCCATTTCTCGATTGCCTGCAATCGCCAAAGTAAAAGTAATGCGATAGTTGGTGGGTATGCCAAATCAAATCGATATCCAATGTTGGCACAAGCATGGAATGAGATTCCGATAACAAGGCAAAAAACCGGGAATACCTGAGAGTACTCTCTTCCAAAGTTTCTCTAATTGCAGGTGAATGCAACCAGTTAATTTGGTTCATTTTCTCCACAAACCGTTCTTGTCTAAATACGCACTGAACTAAATCTTCTGGTACCTCTAAAATCTTCAAATTTCCAGGGTCAGGGAACGTGAGATGAAGTAAGTTCATTGTAGAGTATCCAGGAATAATCAAATCTAAAATCCGTTTTATTTTTGACTTATCGCTAGAATTATCCTTTGCCCATTTCAAAGTATTGCTTTCAAGATGCTTCACAGCGTTTTCATTGAATGAGGTCACTATTGTAGCATTTATAGCCTTGCAGTCTCTTTCACGGTACGAGTAACTTGCAGTTTGGCTTGAGTAGTGTTTGTAGATACCAGGAAGTGGGTATTCCTTATTCAAATCTGCTGCGAGCTGTCTCTTTCTCAATTCTTCGTGATTTAAAGTGCCACTAAATTTACAATTACAGTTTGTAGCTGTGAATGTAAATTCTGATTCCGCAAATCCATTTCCATCTTCATTGGTCAAAGTAACATCTTTGGCAATAACTTGCTTACAGAGTGGACATACAATGCTGACAACATGGGTGTACATGTCAAAATCGGAAAGGTCAAATTTTAAAAGGTCAGTTCTGAGCTCATTTGAAAGACTTTGAGAAAGTATTTGAGAATACCCTTCTCTGAAGTTCTTTGGTGGGTTGTAGTCAAAGGTAAAATTGTCAATAGCTTTATTAATGCTGTGCAATGGAAATGGAAGCATCACAAATTCGAAAAAGTCCATTCTGGCAAAAGTATCATAGAGTGACTTTGGGTTAAGCATGAATGCATGCCACACCATTAAAATATCTAATGGTGGCAAGAAACTCATCAGAACCCTACCAATGAACTTTCTAGCAACCCAAGCTGAATCGTACTTGGATTTTTCAGAGTCATTTGGTGTAATTTTGCTCCCTTCTAATAATGGGGCTTTCAAACAGCTAGCTAAAACAATGAAGCGGCGTACAGAGTTGGTCACGAATACGTGCCAAGTCTTCGCTCTGTGCTCTTCATCAGGGGATTTGGATAATACCTTTTGTTTCATAACATCAAATGCTCTAAGAAGCTTCAAGTGAGTGGTAGTGTCTGCCAAGCTTGGAAGATGGATACCATCCTGCTTAAAAGCAGGAGCGAAGTCCGCAGTTGCGTAGTCGAAACTAGCAAACTGAGAATCCTGCGTAGCCTCAATGAGTCTGATGAATTCAGGTAAATTGTCGTCTTGCTTTTCAATTGTAATTGATCTGGGGGTTTCTTGGTAAGTGTCTCTTCCTTTCACCGCGAGGGTGTAATTAGGTATATCAGACATTGGATACTGAAAAACTTAATCTAGGTGGATTTTACCTTTAATTTATATTTCGAGTTTTGCTATTGATGATGACTGTATATCTACGTTAGGTTGCAAAACCTTTAGGTAAAATAGCATCTACTCTAAAATTAGAAAAGTTTCTGGTAAACTGACTCTTGGGATTCAAAGATCATCACTCTAGGAAGGAATGATGCAAACAAAGTTTCGAGGAGGTGCTGGTGCTGTACCTAACCAAATTGTCGAGTCACCTTTGCTTATTGAGAATTTAGTTAGGGACTACCAAATAGTGCCACGCTTTAAGCGCTACGTTCTGACCAATACTACTGAGTCTTCTGTTACTATTATTCAAGAGATGTGATACTTCGTAGATTTGATATTCCATAGAATTATGATGGTTGATCTGTACCTGGCGAGGCTCGTAAAATGGAAACGAAATTGCCGTTTTGGGATTTTTGGCTCAAGATCCATGATGTCATTGATATATTGATAGTTGGAGTGACTCAGTAGTCACACACGTTGTGGTTATTTACGGAACAAACTAAGTTTACGAGTAATCTATTTATGTATACGTATTTCAAAGAAGGGGTATGTAATTTTATAGTTGTTCAATGATTATGAAACTTAATGACCATAGGTATGTTATGTGCCCAACTGTCCGGTAAAACGGAGAAAATGGTTCAATTGTACTAGCAGACGAAGCGGTATAAGCCGCGGTTTCTAGGAAGCAACCGGTAGTTGTGAGTGCTTCGAGTATAGTTAATAATGCTACGGTTGTTACTATCTTTGAGTTTAGTGAAACAAAAGATTAGATAACGGTCGAGGTTTCGGTTAGTCTAGGTAAGGAGTCGTGACTACGGAGAAGCTACAAGTATGAGCCAGAAGTATTATCACCGACCAATTTTACTGGTTCAACTAGATCATTACGTACTTAAACTGTAGTTCCTTTCACGGAAGTATTGATACTAGTACAAAGAATACATAGAGCGAATCCCAGAAGCAAAGCAAAAGTATCCAATCTCCAGTATCTGGTGGGCGTTTTGGGAACTCTCCTACCTGTTGATGTAAGTATGATACTACGCTGAGTTCTTGATAGTCATTTTACCTAATTTCTCAAAACATTCCTTCAAGATAAAGTTAAAGTTCATAGTGTATACCTTTCCTGAATAAATTGGGTGGACATTTAGGCAGTACAAACTACACTATAAATAGCATCTAAAAATATAAGACCGAATATTTGTTTCCCCTCAAATGCATAAACATGCCGCGCAGAAGTATGGTGAATTCACCAACGATCAATTTTCACATGTGGGATATGAAGTGTATTTTGAAGGCACTAATTTTGATAATTCAAATCTCCAAGCTCCAAGCCTTCTGGATATTCACCATTCAATCCTGGATCATCCTTTACCCAGAGGTAATAAAAGAAAAAGAGAGTTATCAAGAACCTGCTTTGTTCAATCCAAAACTCAATTGTATTTGTGTTCTGGGTGTATCTATTCAAGTAGTCAATTGAGTCCAGTGACGCACCTGCTCCATAGGAAAAGCTTTTGAAATTGCTAAAAATCTCTTTGAATATGAACACAACAATAGGTAGCCAAACAATCACAAAGCATGAATGTTCGTACGACCTAATTTTCTTCTCAACAAACGGTTCAATGGCATTTTCTCTGAACTTTTTCAATTCTGTTGAAGTATGAACATAGTAGTAAAGCGAAGTAACGTACCAAATTAAGTCAAAGTTCTCTTTAAGAGTGTAAATAAAATGATCGCATATATCCCAATTGATTGAAGGTGAAATTACAAAATTGTCTTCCACAAACACTCCATCTTTCTCCCCAGAAGGTAAAGCTATTATGCAGAAGGAAGCATTCAAGATAATTGCTATTATCAATATAGCTAGTGCTCGTTTTTTGATTTTTAAATGCACAACGCCGTATCCCATACAGTAGAGCATAATGAAGTAGTTAATAATATCCTTATGACAATATCCCAACCACAATTGAATTTTTATGCATAAATGGAAAGATGGTACTCTTAGACATCTCCATAACGATTTGAAGATAATGTCAACTAATTGAAGAATGTGTTTCGGTGCCACAACATAGAGAACTACCACCTTGGTGATTAACGAAATGGAAGAGATCCTAAATTTGTTAGGGAACAAGCAGCTAACTATCGTACACATCAAAAATTGAAAGATGATACTTTGAATGTAGATATCATAGTCTAATTTCGACAAGTAACCATTCTTATTTTTAACAATGATAGAAACTGTCAAAATGGTGATTCCCTTATCAGTTGGTGCTGCCAAGTAAACACAATATCCTCCTGAATGGCTCACAGGAAAGTCTATTTGAGTCGTGTTTTCCAAGAACTGATTAAATACTTTTGAGCTGTCTTTGTATTGGATATTAAATTTGTTTTGATCAAAGTCAACTAGACCTTTATAAAGATTATCTTTCTGGGTTAACCATTTCGACTGGTACTCCCAGAATGAAGGTAAGTTGCCAAAGTTAACAATTTCTTGATACTCAAAGATAAGGATCGGGATATTTACCATTTGGTCTGTCTCATACTGGTCGATATTGGCTGATATTGTTGCATTTGCTGTGACATAAAAGCACTTAACACCACTCGAATCGTAAGATAAATGAGTATGGATTCCCAAGCAAAGAGGGATCAAAAAGTAGAGGAAAAGCATGAGGACAAATAAAAGGATTTTGGCATGAGTTTATAGTTGTTAAGTCGAGGGCAGGGTCAATTGACACATTCTGGGGGCAAAGATTAGCAAGTGGGGCTTAGGATACAGCCCATTTTTTGCACCCATCCAAAAGGGTGCAATTCGGAGGAAGATAACCAGAATTGGAAGAATAGCCGATGAACATCATGAACTGTGGGTTGTCTAATCTTTAGAAATACTACTAACAGAGCCAGCTCATGTAGCCTTGAAATAACCTTATTTTCAAATCGAATCAATGTTCTAAACAATTGAAAAAAGAATAATTTACACGTCTATAAATATGAAGTTACTTGATTTACCCTTAGAAGTTCTTGAATTGATAACATCTCATTTGAATATCAGTGAAGCTGCGTATTTGATTGAAGATCCACTTTTTGGAAAGACAATCTGTGGTATTGTTTACAAATGTATTGAGATTAAAAAGGAAGTCCCTCTTGGAATAGAGTATGGTGATGGTACAACGCGGATGACACAGCCGTTCTTTACGATATTTTTGAACTCATTTACGAGGTTCACGCCGAACGAGCTTGTTGTACCAGACCCTGAATGTGTTCTCCAGTTGATGAAGATGTTTCCCAAAATTATGACGCGTTTCAAGCAAATTCGTATAGAGCATTGTGGGTATGATAAGTTAGAGAAGACACTCGAGTTTGAGAATTGCTTCATGAACAGATTCAACGGCAGACTGTACTCTGCAAAGATTGACTTGTCAAAAGTGAGATCAAAAACGCTTGATTTCTCAGACGTTACCATCAATCTGCCCATTCCTGAATACATTGAGACTATCAATCTTAGAGATGCAGGTGGCGACTTTTCTTATCTTCCTCGCAACTTGAAAAGCCTCACCGTGTGGAGGGGGGATGAAGAATCATTGTCAAGAATTCCTGTGTCAATAACCAAACTACTGTTGAAGGATATTAACTGTAAATTTTTGAACTTGGAAACTCTTGTCAATTTAGAAAGCTTTAAATGCCATGACACAGAGGAGATGGTTTTTCCTCGAAACTTGATTTCTTTGGAAACTTCATGTCCTCCTAGTTTAACTACAACGTCCATCCAAGAATTGAAAATGGAGATTTCGCTATCACAAATCAAAGATATTGAGCTCCCACACAATTTACGATCTTTAAGCTTAGTCTTGCGAAATGAAGAAGAAGCTGTTTTTTGTAAACTACCTTTACACTTACGAAGCTTGTCTATAAAGTGTTCAAAGTTTTATGGATGGGCGCAGATGGATTTTCGAGAATTGAGAATCCTCAAACTCATAGCACCAAAACACTCCACAACTGAATTGAAATATTTCAAACGGCTTGGTATAGAAGTCCCCAACCTACTTCAACCAAAATTGGATTTACCTACTGGACTCCGCCATTTGGAGATCAGCAACCTGAACCTTACCACTTTTGACAGCACTAAATTGCCGCAGCTTGTTAGTCTTGATTTACATGGCAATAATTTGAAAGTGTTTTCGAGTGTTCCTCCCAAATTGAAATCATTAAATCTTGCTGATAACAAAATTCTGAAGCTCTTTGAGATTCCAAAGACATTAAAGCTTTTAAACTTATCGAAAAACAAGATAACAAAGGTGAATGTTCCGCTTCACAATATAGTAGAGCTAAACTTGTCCCAGAACCGACTCGTACTTGACACCCTCGTACTTCCCGATTATTTGAAACGGTTATCATTAGCTACGTGTGGTATTACAAACCAAAGTATAAAACAGATTGATATGAAGAGTGTTCAATACTTGAATCTTACATGGAATAAGTTGGATGAATTTGATATTGAAAACTACCCCAATTTAAGAGATGTTATAATTAGCCGCAATAAGTTTGAAAACCTGTTTATCCCACACTGGGATTTAATAGCTTCTAAGACAAGCAAGCTTCGGAATAAAAACTCTGGTTTGAACTTGTTTGGTGTTCGTAAACTACCATATATTGGTGTGCTTTACGAAATGCGTTCTGTTTACGGGGCAACCTATATTATTGTTTCCGATGATAAGGTTGAGGTTTCTAGAGGATCGGTTAATGTAGCTATTCCATTGAAGTAACTCTAAGTCTCTTCGTCCCACATTCTAACTTTATTTCTCGCGTACATTGTTATCAATTCCTCGTCGTATGTTTTGTCAATTCTATTGTCTGGGTCATCCATTCGATCTTCATGAACAATCTTATTAGATCTCCTTGTAGATAAGAACCGTTCGAGTCTTCCCAACTGGGAGTCTGTGTTTTCGTAATTGTTCGTCAAGTGTTGCGACGCACGGAGGTGCGTCAATCTGTTCTGTCTGTTGACCTCGTCCAGTTTTTCGATTGCCAGAATCATCTGGAGCGAGAACAGGATCGCAGCTACTGCAACTACGGCTGCCAATATCTTGTACTTGTTTTTTTCAATTTCCTCTTTGGTTGGCGGTGCTCTCTGGTACCTCATTTGGTAGTAATCCTCCCATGTCCCCGCATGCCAAAATTGCTCATTCTTTTTGAATCCGTACGCTGTGCGGTGGGCCTGTGCTCTTCTAAAAGCATCGAAATTGGCACGACCAAACGTTTCGTTGGGGTTGTGTCTGTATCTCGGTGCATCGTCCCAATTGGACTGCGCATACCTTGTGTATGCTACTCTTCTTCTGGGATCTTTAAGGATATCGTATGCTTCTTGGATCTTGTCGAACCGGTCACGTTTGGCTTTATCATCTAGAAGTTTACCATTCAATTCAACGTCAACCTTGACATCAGGATGGTAGATTTTAACGTATTGAACATACTGTTGCTTGATCTTCTTATTCCAATCATTTGCCGAGAGACTATAGTCACTTGGCAGAATATCGAATATTTCAAATGGTGTGGGAGACGACGTCGAGGGGAAAGATGCACCAGACGTTGCAAACCTCTTGAATGTATATCCAGTCTTTACAGTATGACGAATCATGGTTTTAACCCTTAAAGGTTTGGAGAAATCCGATTCGTAGATTATAAATGTTTGCGCTACCGGGTGCAAAAATGATTAAGAGTCAATATATTGTCTATACAAAAGTACCAAAACAGTCGCTACGCTCTCTTCTCAACCCAACGATAAAGCACAATCCTTATCCACGACAAACGTATCCCAGTCATTCGTAAACCCAAGTAAACCGTTACCTGCCTCAGAAACATCACCATACAAATCCCTCTTTTTCCATATCAGTACAATGATATTACGCACCTTGACTACATTCCCAAAGTTGAAAGGCTCAATCTTCTCCAAGCACTGCAAGACTGTATACCTCAACAGGTCCAGGTCCTGCCACGACGACAGTATCTCTACACCACACACAAACACAGACCACAACAAATTCGAGATCCAGCTGAAGTTGTTTTGGAGAATCAAGGTGTCTAATATTACAAGACAGAACTTGACCAAGTTTTGCGTCGCCGTTTCTCCTGGACCACTGTTGAGTAAACAGCACCTCAAGTACAACAATGCGGTGAGTCGCTTGATCTCGCAACTGAGCAAGAAGTAAAAGTCTGAACGCTCAAAGTTCTCCATAAGGAAGTCAATGTTGAGGTCAACAACTTCTCTAGTCAAGTTGTTGTGGTTGATGAATTCCAACAAGTCGTCAAATAAGTTTATGTTGAGGGCTTCAATCTGTGCTTCAATACGTTTTGTCATTTCCTTGTACAAAGGTTCTGCAATATTGGATTCTCTTTCAAGTGAGAGGTCGGTGATGTCAGAAATCATACGTAGTAACGACCTGTCGCATCCTGTCCACAGCACAATCTTCATCTCGTTGTTCCCAGGAAGGTAGTCTTCTGATTCAGAAAAGTCGGCAAAGTAATTGTTTGTATCTTTACATGCCGTGCGGCCCACCGTATCCTGGTAGTATAAAAATTCTAATGTGAACCGGAGCAACGAACGTTCGAGTGGGTCATGTGGATGTACAAACAGCAGCGTGAGTAATGTTTTGGTGTGTCTCAAGTAAGTTGCCCAGTTTTCGGCGCAGTCGTTGGCGAGTTCGTATAATATCATAAGCACACATGTCACCATCAGTCGTGTATCGTTCGTCAAGACTATTCCTTCCATTGCTAGTTTACGAAAGTGGACCGACTGCTCTTTCCAGTACATTTGCTTCAGCCGTTTGAAAAGGTATACTGAACCCAAACTGAGCAAAAGATAGAACATGTGCGGATACTGTTGACAGTATTTTACAAGGGACGGGAGGTCCAAACCCTTTTCGATCATCAAGTATTTGTTCTCGCCTCGGTACAGATGGTTGAAGTATTTGTTCTCATCGGTTCCGATGGGATTGAATATGGGGTCGATGAAATGGATATAATAATTTAATGGATGGTTGATAGTGGATAGGTCTCCAAGTTTCCTTCTCACGTCTACCGGTACTATCGACGGCAGAAGACTGTGGAATAGAGCAAAGTCTGGTAACGTAAAGTTAACAAAATGCATTTTACTCTTCTGGATTCGACTAAACACCACCCCTTCCAAATCGTATTCCAACTTCTTAGCTTTACCTTTGGACCAAACACCCTCACGGCCAAAGCTCTTACCTTGCTTTTCCAAATCTTCTTTAAACTGAAGCGTAACCTTGTAAGTACACTTGACTCCTCTTTGAGAGCATCTTCCACACCTAGGTTTATCTTCATCACACTTGATACGTTTGGCCTTACATTCTTCACAACCAAACCGCGATCTTGACTTCTTACCTTTAGCACTCTTGACTACTGCTCGGGAGGTCATAGGTTCTTTAGGGGCACACATACTATTGAAAACTTTTAGTGTACGATTTTAGAACAAAGATATTTCAAGGTGGCGGGGATTGTTAATACTAGTAGATTTGAGATTAAAAACGGCTATACTAAATCTTTACAGTTTGGGTAGGCTCCAATAGCAAGAATCTTTAGTCTACTTTGTGATTACATCCATAGGTAACTACCATTAATGTTGTATTCATAGACTACATCATCAGATACGGTCTTCTCAATCTTAACCAAAGTTATCTTAATAGTCATAATTTACACTTGCGATAATAGCTTAAATCACATAATCATAAATCAATCTTAGATCACCTAATATGAATCACCTAATTAACTACACTTCAATCGGATATACCATTGATGATTGATTAATCATCATAAGCCTGTATGATTATAAAAAAAAAATACACTAAAGCTAAATTTTTGTGTGGGGGAAAACCAAATCAATCAACTCAGTGTGATGGTACCCATTCCAATATTCTGAAAATATTGTGTATTCAAACGTGTGGTTGACTATAAAATAACCATGAGTAAATTTGAATAAGATAAACTTGCTATGTAAAAGTAAACCTAAGCCATATAATGCATACACATCACAAGGTGTCAATCATTTGTAGCTGCAATTCTGAAATTTACAGCCACATTCTTTTCGTATGTGTTGCTTTGATAGATATTATTTAAGGGAACTTCTATGATATGTGCAGAGTGAGGTAGCCAAAAAGTATCTAAGAATGTATTAGATATCATTATTATACAACTAACAATCCGTTAACTTATATTACAACCAAAGTATAAGGCTGTCTTTATACAAGTTGAGAATCAGCTAGAGGTAAGATTATAAAAAACTAATTTCATCTATAATCTGTAAAAATCTGTAGAAGTATTCAACATCTAAAGGAACTCATGAGAATATCAAGAAACCACTATAAATCGTATTACTATCAACGAGTTCGGGAATCTCGGCCACATGACTCATAATCACGTTAATATGAAAGTGGCTTGTTGTAAAACGAAGTGAATCTGAAGAAGAAGTCAACCAAGTATGTCTTCTTTCCAGTTCATACTCAGTGAGATTGGACTCACGACTCTTTCAAGGGCCCCCAAAGATGTCTACTTGATCGTTGCGCTCCGTATGATCCGACTCGTTGCTTTTGGAGCTGAGTCTCTTATCCTTGCTTTATACTTGAATGCAATAGGTTTCGACGAAAAGTTGATTGGCTTGTTTATGACATTGACCTTTGCTGGTGATTTGGTTACTTCCTTTTGGCTTTCGCTTATCACGGATTCTGTGGGTCGCAGAAACATTTTGATATTGAGTACGGTGGTGATGACCTTGACCGGGTCCGCGGTTTCTTTCATCGAAACTCCATGGTTGCTTATGTTGGTTTCGACAGTCGGTATTTTGACTCCTAGCGGAGGTGAAGTCGGTCCATTTAGATCCATTGAACAAAGTGCCATTGCATCTTTGGTCCCAGCAGACCATAGGTCCGACATTTACGCATGGTATACCTTCTTGGGAACATTCTGTTCAGCATTTGGTTCAATTATTTGCGGATGGTTGGTCGACTACGCAAGAGAAGAGTGGAGGTACTCACTCGCAGACAGCTACAGAGTCACTTTCATTGGATACTCAGTTCTCTCCTTAGTGACCATCCCTATTGCATGGGCCATTTCGGATGGAATCGAGGTAACGAAACCACAGGAAGAAACACCACTTTTGAATGAAGAAACCGAAGCACCATCTAAATTCAGTTTGGACCCAACAACTACAGGTATCATCATCAATCTCTCGATTCTCTTTGGTCTCGATTCGTTCGCATCGTCCTTGGTCCCATTCTCATGGCAAACTTATTTTATTAAGAACAAGTTTGGCGTCAGTGCCTCGCTCCTTGGAACCATCTTCTTCACCACTGGGATCATCAGCGGGTTCTCCTCGTTACTCAGTACTTCTTTAACCAAACGAATCGGTGCTGTATTAACAATGGTAGGAACTCATTTACCTGCGCTGATTTTGCTCACCTTGGTGCCAGTCCTGCCTTCACTCAAGGTAACCCTTGCCATCATGATCGCCAGAAGTTCGACCCAATCGATGGATGTAGCACCAAAACATGTTTTTCTTGCTAC
The DNA here is from genome assembly GCA_030558205.1 of Kodamaea kaohsiungensis (nom. inval.). Classification (NCBI taxonomy): domain Eukaryota; kingdom Fungi; phylum Ascomycota; class Pichiomycetes; order Serinales; family Debaryomycetaceae; genus Kodamaea; species Kodamaea kaohsiungensis (nom. inval.). The sequence continues at coordinate 51,714 of JAJMRZ010000044.1, read as the reverse complement.
CTTGGTGCCTGACAGTCAAAGAACGGCTATATTTGCTTGGGTTAATGTTGTAAAGACGTTGGCACAACTGTTTGGACCCATTTGTGCAGGGTTCTTGACTAAAAACGGTGCTCAGTGGATCAGTTTTGTGATTGCAGGTTCGTTGAAGGTATGCTACGACTTGGGGATGTTGGGAGCGTTCTTGAGGTACAACAGACACGGGAGACATTAAGCCTCTCGCTTTTGTGTGTTTTGCGATAGTTTGTAACTTCATCCGGAGATGGTCGTCCTTCAATTGGATGGGATCGACCTTCATTTTGAAATTTTAAGCCATTGACTTGAGCCCCGTGCCGAAGATAAGGAACAATAGAAGTGAAAGAAACGTTGAGATAACTCAACTGTGGCACTAGGATTATGACTTGTAAGTGCATGAATTAAACTGAAAAATGTAGAAACAACATGTGTATATGCCAATTTTTAATATCAATTCACAATTCATCTACTTTATTGAACAATAATTACAATTTATTAACTATCATACTATTTTAGGAAATCTCTCTGGTACTTTGTGGGAGTTTGTGCCATCTTTCGATGTACCTGCCAAAAACTTGAAGGGTGTTTCTCTCTCCAGCGTTACTTCTTCCCAATAACTGTCCCTTGGTGTCGTTCCATTCACTAAACTTGATTTTCTCCCATTCGTTTAACTTTTCTTCCTTGTTATAACCCAACAGCTTGAGTTTCTTTGATTCAATCAATTCTGGGTCCAAGAAAGCTTCGTTACTCGGATTGGTAAAGTAGATAATTACCATTCTGTTGTAGGTAGCTTGGTCCAGTGGAGGTTCGATCACTCGGTGAACTGCAGCTTTAAAAAAACCTCCTGTAATAAACTCTAAAGCATCACCAATATTGACAATGAGTGAGTCTGGACGGTGGTTAACGTATCTCCAATCTCCGGTGAAGACGTCCCTAATCTGAAGGGCTAGAACAGGCAGCAGAGTAATAAAGGTCAAAGCACTGATGTCAGAATGTCCTCTCAAAAAGGTTTTCTCAGTTGAAGCTGACGCTGCTGGGTCGTCATATGGCTTGTAGAGCATAAGTCTACCGTGCGATCCGGAGGTGTCATCATTTGTTCCCAACTTCTCAAAGTACTTTGCTTGCAAAGTTCCTTCTGGCACATCCAAGATCAAATCACAGAGCTTAAGCAACTTAGGCAAAACAACTCGGTGGAGATGATTATAGTAGTCAGCAACCTCTTCCAAGTGTGCCTGCAAGATTTCAGGATGCTTTTCTTTTTCCTTTAAGAAATGGTCCTGGTAGGTCTCCCTAACATTGTACAAGGAAATCGAATCGCGGACGCCATTTTTGATCGCCCAATAGCCCTGGGGCTTGAATCCTTGACCACGCTCACCACCAATCGCACCAGCAACTTCGTCTTCTTTGCGAGCCGCACCAGCAAGATACTTTAATTGCTCTTCAACTGGTAACTCAAGCAAACTTTGAGAAATCGACCGAATATGCTCAATTTTTTCAGGAGCAACACCAAAATTAACCAAATTGAAAAATCCATACGTGGTAATTGATTCCTCCAACTGCTTGGCTAACTGCTTTCTCTCAGTTGGACCTTCTTCAAACTTCCCCAAGTCAATTGCAGCAAGAACCAATGGGTCCAATGCGTGTGTTGTGGCTGGGGCATCGACAAAAGGCCGCACGTTGTACTTGATATCAATTTGATTACTCATAGTTAGATGTTGAAGGTAAGATTGGTCAATGTCCGTGCTTAAATACCATTTTGTTAGTAATCTAATTTAAAAAAAATCAAATTGTGGATGCAAACCCAATTTAGGAAAATGGCTGCAAAAAATTGTGGATGAGTCGGGGATGTCGGTGTGGAGTTTCGGATAAGGCTTAAGATCAGCTATAAAAGACAGATATCATCTGTATTACTTTGAATAAGCTAAGCAGAAAATGGTTAAACTTCCATGGTTCATCCCTCAGTATAGAGACATTCCTGATGAAGAGGACTTTGTTGAAAAAGCTGAAAAACCATTGGTGATTACTGAGTACAGGGACGAGGCCGACCGTCCTTGGCACAAGTTTTTCGACGAATATGAGTATAGGCCCAAAGAGGTAACTGTCAAACAAGAATGGTGGAGGTACCGTTGGTTGGACAAATCGTACAGTCGTGAGGAGAGAAACCTCTTAATTAAGCTTGATCTCACTATTGGAATCTACTCTTTGCTTGGTTACTGGGTCAAGTATATGGACTCGGCCAACCTTAACAATGCCTATGTTTCTGGACTTAAGGAGGATATCGGTATGAAGGGTAACGATTTGATCAATACCCAGGTTATTTTCCTGGTGGCCAACACTGTTTTCGAGTTACCATTCATGTGGCTTCTTCCAAGAGTGTCGTTGCCGTATGTTTTGGTTGGGTCTGAACTCATGTGGTCTCTCTTTACTCTTTTGACTTTCAAAGTGACCAATGTGAGCACTCTCCAGGCATTCAGATTTATCATCGGTGCCAGTGAGGCCGCTTTTTTCCCAATCTGGCATTATACTGCCCTGCAGTGGTATAAACCGCACGAGATTTCTCTGATTGGTGCCATCTTCTACTGTGGTCAGTTTCTTGGTGTTTTAACATCCGGGCTACTTCAAAGTGCTGCTTCTGTGATCAAAGGCTCTAACTTAAGGGGCTGGCAGCTTATGATGATAATTGATGGAGGCATTTCGTTTGCAGTTGCTATTCTCACTTTCTTCCTCCATCCTGGTCTTCCCTCTCGTTGTCAGCTGATTTGGTTAACAGATTCTGAGATCAAGTTGGCTCGCTCTCGTATGAGAGCAAACGGTACAGACATGTCGCGCAAACCTAAACCATTCTTTGACAAGGCTACTTGGAAAAAGGCTTTTGGAAGCTGGCACATCTACTTCTTTTCAATTCTTCAATGCTTTGGGTTTAATACTAATTCTGCCCTGAGTGGTTCGTTTGCACTTTGGCTTAAGAGTTTGAAAAGGTTTTCTATTCCAAAGTTGAACAACTTGACTACTATTCCACCAGCTTTAGGTATAGCCTGGATCTTGATTTGTTGTATCGGAGCAGATGTAACTCGAAAGCGGTTTGGTATGATCTTCTTTTCGTACCTCATGAACTTTACAGCAAATATAATCTTGGCGATTTGGGATGTTCCTGAGCTGGCCAAGTGGGTTGGTTTCGGGATGGCGTACTGGGCATGGTCCAACTCATCTGTTTTTAATCCGTTGATCAGTGATATTATGCGACACGATGCCAACCTTAAGGCAATTGTCTGGCAATTCCTGTACATTATGGGATTGCAATCGCTGGTGTGGATAAGTCGTCTTACATTCCCCACGGTAGACGCACCCAAGTATCCAAAGGGTTTCCTTACGTGCGCTGTCTTCAGTTTGATTTTCAATGCTATTTTGGTAGTAGCTTACTGGTTTTACAAGCGAGATGAAAGGAAGAACGCTTTGCAGAATGGTATTTTCTTATACAATAGTAAAAAAGGTGAAAGTCCTCCTGAATTGGTTTCTCTGGCAAAGGATGATTCAGACGAGTCATTAAAGGCTAACGAGAAATTAGATTTAAAGGTGGCAGTTGATCTGGTGTCTGTTGATTCACCTAAAAAGTGATCCTATTTTCTTGTGGTTTCGAGAAATTAAGAGCTCTATACCTTTTAAGTTAATAAAGAATAGATTTTAGGATATAGATTGTAGAGAACCAGCTTTGTTGATTAAATCTGTACGGAGAGTTTCGTGAAATATGAGAATTTAGTTTAAGCAATTACTGTGTGCTTCCGATTGAGTCTATTGTGTCAAACCAAAGATAAATTATTCATTAAGAAAGTTCAATTCAATTGAGTGTTATAAACTCCTATGGGCTATTCGAGCACCACTCCCTGCTCATTGATGCAGCAATAACTGGGTGCAAATTTAAAAGGTGCAAAGCTGTGCACCCGCAACGCAGAATTCTACAATTAGTTAGATCTACAATACAATAGGCAAATCTGACTATTTTGAATAAAAAGAACTGGAAACTAAGAACACAAAAGCTTGTTAATATAACTAGCTCTGGATAATATCCACCGAAACTTGGGCAACTGTCGAATACACAACTGCCCATTTGGCTCGCAAGGCACGAAGCTCACTCTTTTTTTAAAATAAACTCACAAACACATTCATTATAAGCCCAGTATCACAAACTAAACAATTAACAAACATAAAAATTGTCATAAACAAGCGAATCGAGATCCTCAGGAGAGGTACAATTGGCACTCGAATAGGTCATCTAAATTGTACCCTGATCGTTGAGGAAACCAGAACATAAGCACACTAATAATATCCATAAGGCTGTGTATAGTCTTCTCCTATTGTTGTGGGGTTTTGTGATGACAGATTGGTTGGATTGTTGATAAAGCCTTTCAAGACAAGTTGCTTTTTCCGTTATTTAGCCTTACACAATACCCTAGCAGGCACAGCTTTTAAGAAGTGGATCGATTGGAAAGGTCACCTTAATATTTTACAAACATTAGCATTCTACATTAACAGTATCTTGATATTTCTATTTTGTGTGAATCCTTCCAGTATCTTCTGAGATACCACGTAATCTTTTCTTCCTAATATTCGTTAAAGCCTTTGAACAAGGCTTCGCTCGATGCGTTGCCACAGGTTTGCATTGCGCACACATTTTTGTTGTTTGTGCACTATTATGGCAAGCCTGTTTCCGATACGGCAACTATACCTATTCTGTCTGCTGATCTTTGAGCCTCGGCTTTCTCTAAGCTTGGGCGCCTTGTCCGATTTTGTACATCAGAAAGTCTATTTTTTTCCTCATTACGTCATAGCTCCTAAAACCCAAGTGCTGATACGAATAATAAAAAAAAAAAAAAAAATTAAGGGCTACCAACAAATGTAGGTACGGCCAACCCCGATGCAATTTTCTTAGTGGAGAGGCTATGATAAGGGGTCGAAAAAGTGCTCTATGCGAGTTCCCTTGAACACACGCATTCCCATGGTGCTACCTTCTTCAAAGTCAAGTCTAAGTCTCAGTTTGACGAAACGTTCGTCAACTTTGCGGAAACCGCCTTTCCAAATTTGTAGGAGCATGTAGAAGCCAATGGCGTAGAGGAGTCCTGCTATGAGGTCGAGTCTCCAGTGATGGTCCAAGTATATTGTGGCCCACCATTGGAGTGCAACAAACAGGCATGCTATGCATTTGAGTGTAGACCAGCGTGCGTAGTAGCAAACAAAGAAGCATACTTGCACAGCCATGGCCAGGTGGAGTGACGGGAGCGCTCCAAATACGATTGGCAGCGCATGGAACCCTTTTGAGTTCATGTGTGTACCCATGGCCACGTCTACACGGGTGAGACCGGCTGCATAAGCCGGCATGTCATAGTTGGGGACTTGGTCTTCCAGGTACATGTGAATAAACCAAGGTGGTGCGTTGGGGAACAGCAAGTGTGTGATGACACCAAGGATGTTTTGGCCACCGAGTGCAAGGCCAAACAATTTAAGCGCTCCTGGTGCGTGGAACACGTAGAGCCAAATGGCTGTGAAGATGGGGGCCAACAAGTGGCAGAGCACATACAGGAACCAAGCCAAAAGATCCTTTTCAAGGAGAATTGGCTCACGGAACCAGTAGGCAATGTTAAGTACGAACCAACAAACACCTAAAAGTATTGCTGGACTCAAGTACCATGAGTTGATTGGTTTGTATGACTTTGTAGCGTTCCGGATCGCGGCTCTGAATTGGTCTCTATCAAATAATTCTTCCAGATCCAGCAAAGGAGGCGATGGTGATGGTGATGGAGAAGGAGAAGATGATGATGAAAAGGTCATATCCTTTGATGGGTCTTCCTCAATCACAAACTCACAAAGTTCGAGTTCTGATGCAGAGGTAGTAATATCTCTATAAGCTCCTGTGGTTCCATATTCAACGATAGTTTCAGTGTCAATTTGCTTCAACTTTTTGTATATAAGCCACCCAACACCTCCACAAGCCATTATAGTGGCTACGGATCCAAATGGATACTCTTCAGCATGGAACATATACTCATCAGTGTGGTACGCAAACTTGACAAAAATTGGTGGCCTAATCTCCTTCGGTATCAACCCTGCATTCTTGAAAATCATCAACCAAATGAAAACAGGCAGGAAATTCACCCAAAAATTGACAACAAACATAACCACTCCACGCTTGTTGAGTCCGGACCAGAAGATTCGCAGTCCGAACTCAAAGAGTATAAGAAACGGTCTAGCAGCTGCTCGCAATAACATGAAGAAAGGAATGTACTTTGTTTTAAAAAAAAATTAACCACTGTCTTTAAATGAAGAGGAGCTTAAAGAAAAAAAAAAAAGAAAAACAACAGAATGATACTTTGATCACAAAGCAGGGGAGTTAGGAGGACTTATTTGATGAATACCCGAAATGGGAGTGACAAAGCTCGTGACACCAAACCATGGATTGCGAGGCAAGCGTCTGGGGACAGATGTCTATATTTGGGTATTGCTGTCTCCCCTCTTTTGTGTCGCGCGACCGGTCCCTTTACTAACTACAGACAAACATAGTGGGCAAATCATTGCTCAAGTTTCTTGGCGAAGTGTGTGATTAAGATTTGGTGGTTGTTTAATGTATAGGGGTGACCAAAGGGCTGTGAATGGGGTGGCTGTATGATTCAGTAAAAGTTAGGGGGAATTAATGAAGTTCAAGAGGAAATCAGATAAGATTCAAGTACCTTAGATAATTATGAAATAGGAAAGAAATATCGGAAAATGCGTGATAGTGGTAGTATATTAATAGAGCCTATGGTGAAAAGGAGATTTAGTGACGTTCGATGGCCACACCATGTTTGCTAGTGGGGTTGATTATACTGATTAATTCAGTGGAAAAAAAAGTTGATTGTCAGTAGGAAAAAAATACTGCTAAGCCTCGTTTGGTTCTTCGAGATGGAAGAATATAGTGGAATTTAGGGAGGGGACAAGAGGAAACCTGGAGTAGATGGTTCGTATGTTTTATTGTGGAAGATCTACAAGGTGTGTAAAAATTCACGGAAAACAGCCCTCCAGTGAAAAAGAAGACAATAAATAGGGGCATACGATTGTTGATGATTGCTATTCAGTGACCAATCGTTCTCTACTTAATTCTCTCACCAAAACAAGTAGAGGTGAAATTAGTGACGTTTAGATTCTCGGGAATAAATTGCAAAAATGGTTAAGCGATTTATTGTTGGACGACTTAGCATGGGGCACAGATTTACCGAGAGATGAGATGGGGTGAGGCTGATTAAGGAGATTTGAGATTTGAGTTTCGTTTGGAGGCTTGGTTTTATAATTGTATGATCCTTTCCTTCATAATTGAAATGCCCGTCTTTCAGATGGTGAACAAAACTATCACCCATTTCGAGCAGATAAACAAGCCTTGTTGTTGGGATTGTACATTGTCTGTAGTCTTCTCTAGTATCAGTGATTTGGTGTTAACTTTTGTACGTTTTTTCATGCCTATATGAACACATCACGCTATCTCAGTCCTACGTTCCTCGGTAATTTCTGCACTATCATTTATTCCATTTTACTAACGCATCCTATTGTACCTTACAAAATTTTCTCAATCTACAGCTCCATTCCTTACACCACTTCTACCTATTTACTTTTACACACTTCAACTCACGCCTTATAAATATGTTATCTCCACTCTTCTCCAATAATATCCGTTCATCCCCATACCTCATCAACTTCATCTGCCTTCTCTTTAACTGTTATCGTAATGCCAATAAAATCTCTTCGTATTCCTGCATCTTGTATATCACTCAATATAATTCCATCTCAAATAACGAAGCCTTCCAAGCACGAATATGCAACCTTCAATACTCCGCACTAATTCGGTTTCATTCAAATTTAGGTCTCCTCTTTCTGCAAGCATTCCACTTTTAAGACATTTGTTCCTTTAATTAGTAAGGTTCCCTTAATTAACAAGCATAAGAAGCACGCCTAATTATTGGTTCGAATCAAAAGTTGTTATCTGAACTGAATCGTACAAGAATTGAATGAGAGTTTTGTATCTAGCCTAATGGCTAGATTTGTAACACTGAAATGTAAAGAGCATTTTTGGATGCGGACAATATCGGTAATGAAGAGGGATTTTAACAAGCCGATATTATATTCCCGACCGCTGCCGATATCACAACTCCAAGCTACAGATCAAACATGAACTCACTTTGATTGAATCTGTCAGGGAGTGGCCAGCAAAATAATTGTGAGTCTTGCATTCCATTTTGTCGTCCTAGCGACACTCTTGGATCAGACCACCTGAAGACTTGAAGCGGTGTTCTTTGGTTCTCTTGACGTCTAGTCATGATGAAGGTGTTCCGCCAACGTGACCTTTCACATTTAGCCTAAATCAATAACCCATAGATTCTAGTGGTGCGACTATTTGAATTCATGAGCCGAGGCTTGAATTACTAGCTCATTAACACTTTTACTAAGTTAGCTGACTTAACTTTTATGTAGTCTCCACTTTTTAGTCCTCAAATTTAGTCCAATGCGATCATCGCAAGTTTTGTTGACTATGAGAATTATAAATTAATCTACATATGTAAAGTATACAAACCGATGGAAGATAACGCTCCAGTATTGCAAGGCTGTTGGTCCATCGTATAAAGTGGAATATTTTCTTAGGTTTGTGTATTGAACTTGAAATATTTTCACGTCACCGATATTGTGCTACTTTAAAGAATCAAAAAGTGATAATAACGTCCAGAGCCTGATGATTTTAAGCAGCTATACTTCACATTAAGATAAAGAATCTATTAATAATTGCTGAACTTTCCGCCATAGTTCAGTAATACACAACAGAAACTTTGAATGAAATGAAGTGACAAAATTGACAACAAGTTTGTAGCTCTGACTACGATGAGTTGGAATCGTTGTGAGAGGAGATGTTAGACGAAATTCTTTTGAGAGCCATTGAACTTAATAAAACTATTTGCGCGCATGCATTAAAGTCCTCACATTCAACCAAGTCCGGTGTTATTATTGTAAGTGACAGCATTCCTAGACCAAAAGAATGAAAAGATTTGTTCACCCAATAAATTCTTAATTAGATCATGAGCGTGAACAAAGCTACCAGGCTGTTGTACTAGCTCAACGGTTCTTGAGGTGCGTCATACGGTACAACTTTTGAAACTGTGAAGCATATAAGAAAAATTATGGCTAACCAAGTTTTAGAGATTTGATCCTTTGAGATCCATATTTGTAGGCGATTTGAAACATTGAAGTGGACACAACTCTGATATGACTAAGAAGAAACTACTCAGCCCAATAAATGCCATACAAGCTACCTGCAATTATTTTCGTAGCTTCAGGCTTTGTTTTCGAAATGCCGTGGTGGCTCCTCCTGCGGACTGGATCATAAGAGAAATATTGACCAGTGAAATGAAGAGGCTTACCAATATTTTTTTTTTCAACAGCTGCATCTACAATGACCCACAGGCTGTGCAAATAAAAAGATTGTTGACACCAATAATCATGCCAACATTCAGTTAGAAGATAGGTAATTGTGTGAGGTTGTAAGTTGACACTTTGACACAGTCAACTCCAAGCGTATACACTAAAAATGTTTGAGCTTTGTCAGTTGAAGAGAACTAACTGCAAACAAATAATTCCAAGAACTAAATGTAACGAATAGTTAGTACCAGAGTTTAACTTATAGACTTATATATTAGTATCGTCTGCAAATTGAGTAAACAGATAGGCCTGAGATACACCACCGTTTGTTTTAGTAGTCAAAACTACTATAGCATTTATAATGGAGCATCGGTGCGTTTAATAGTTGCATATACGCCCAAAACACGCTGTTGGGTTTAGAAGTAGTATTAGCAAGAGCAGACAAGCAGAATAAAGCAAACTCAATTGAAATAGTGTTTGCAATCGAGATAAATCTTGGTATTTTGGAGCAGAAGTAGGCAGGCATCTACTAAAATGTCAAGCCATATTAAGGCAGAGCAGAATTATCGAAACTTACAGCTTTGAACGCAAATTTTATATCACCATGAGCGCAGCTATATTTTGCAGCGCATTTCTATCTGGGGCAACGGGGATGAGAGCTTTAGTGTGTGATGCTTTCTTTATCTTTCTAATAAGTCTGCCTGCAAGATAAAACATGGTATGTTATAGTTGTTTAAATGATGGTTGGATCAATTAGCTGCAAACACTGTAGCATATTGTAGACGACCAACCAATGCGTGCAACTTATCAACTAAAGATGTAAAATAGCGGCCATATCCTTATTTCCTTTTTGACTGTCAATTGTTTCATCACACTGCGAGAAGGTTGCAACATGTTGAAGTAAGAATGTCTGATCAAAATTAACCAGTCATTTGGAGGCAAGTAATTAATAAGTAATACAAACAAGTAGGCAGAACATCTCTACGTATCAACAGTGTTCCAATTATTAGCTGTACAGCTCATTTTTTCATCCTCTTGACGTAAAATTCCACAATAAAGAAAACAATAATATTTCAATGCAGCTGCTGACAAATATTTGATCAACAGCTTTAACAAGAACACTTATGTCAAACAGCTCGATAGGCTTTCCATAAGTCTAAACGTAGTTCATGAATTCGTTGAGTTGGATTCCATTCTAGCATGTATTTTTCCACAATAAGCTTCGGACTTTTATTACAATATCCTATCCTCACGTGGCCGTTCATTAAAGTTTAAGGTGTTGTACTCTTGTGGGACATGACGAATAAGGCTGAGTGAGAGGGGCGTTTATTCCATCACATTATTCTGAATTCCTCCGCTTCAGTCTTTCTTCCACTGGCTTGTTGTGGACTTTTGAGTATACAACTCATGGTTGTTAACTAGAGTATATTAATTCTCTTTTATTTACACAACATCAACTTTAGCAAGGTAATTGAAAGTGTGGTTCTTCTTCAGAGCTATTTTCTTAGCAACATTGAACAAGCACATACAAAAAATGTGAAGCATGTAACAGTGAACTCTGAACAATTGTAATTCGTAACATGTCATTAGCTCATAGAAAATACAAAGCGTAATCAAGTAGCACTATGAACAAAAAGTCTTGATAATAAACCATAAATTAAGGATCGTTCCACCAAGAAGGGTGTTCTTCATATTCAACCTTCCGTTTGGTGAAATTAGGATATGAGCAGATCTCGTTTGATTAGTAGTTTCCAACAGGTTGAGAGCCTTAATTTAACGTTCAGATTATCAGTTTTGTATTCAACAGGTCTAAACTTGAAAATACCTCGAGGCCCAATGGTTCAATCAACGACATCGAAGTGCCTTACCAAACATAAAACACTCAAACACCAATTATCAAACGATCCAAACTTACTAATGCAACCTCAAAACATGCCCAACATATTCTACCAAACTTGTCGATCGTGGAGCAGAATTCTGGGGTACCTCCTACTTTTCCCGGGCTTTCAAGCCGTTTCTCACAATCGGAGTATCTCTCAAGCCAAATAACCCCTCCACTTCGAGGACTATGCGTTTTGTGTGTCCCGTGATCCACCGAGTTGATATTGGAAAAAAAAATGTACAAAAGGTTTTGTAAATCCAAATTGCTCGTTGGACCCTTATTCCTTCGTTCTGTCGCGTCCAATGAAGAGATGACGAAGAAACTCCTGCCTCAAGAGCGTCTTAATAGGAAACCCACGCCTCGTGCCTGTACTTTTTGCCATGCTAAACACTTACAATGTTCCAACGATCGCCCTTGTAAGAATTGTGTCAAACGCAACATTGCCGATGGGTGTAATGATGTTGTTCGTAAGCGAGCAAAGTACATGAAGCGTTCAAGCATAGACTCTTCGGTACCGGAAAATGATTTAGAGCTGAGTGAGCCTCCTCAGAGTGACATGTCCCAATCGGGAATGTCTCCTGGAGATGTCAAAGTCAAGCTGGAGCAGCAGATACTTCAGCACCCATTTGTTGGAATGGAGAGCGTCTCGATGCCAGAACGATTGATGCGAGATTCAATATTCACTGATCATGTAACAGAAACAGAACTCCCAAGCGGGAGTGCAAGTGGTGCACAGAGTGGTGCCACCTCCACAGCAAACCTCACGGCTAACAAAATGCTCAATACTACAAATGATGTACTCAATAAACTCCTCTTTGAAAGACAACACCACAATATTTCATTACCAACACACTCCGAGTCAATGCAGCAATCACTGCTCCCACACAATTTCAGCCTGGCTTACTTGAACCAGGAATATTTAATGTTAGGAGACATCATCCTTCAGCTGAAACCATCACTGCCTCTGCCCCTGAATACTAGCGCCAGTGACATGGGACGACATAGCACTTTGAGCCCTCCAGCTATACATACCAAACACCGTAAAACAGGAATCAACGCTTCACGGCCTTTCATCTCTTTAGGATACGAAAAGGAAGACAGCAACGAATACGTGTCGCCGTTGATTGCCCACCACATCTACCAAACGGTTCAAGATATCTACTCAAACAACATTGTCAACTTTGACTACCCCAACCTGTACCATTCGCTCACCACCTTTCTTAAAAAGCGATTCCTGGGAAATGACCTCCCACCACATGAAAAGCTGCAAAAGCGCCAAAACTTACTTATCATTCTCAAGTTGATTGCCAGTTATAGGCCAACCTTCATTTCAGCACACAAGTCGCTTCTCAAGCCATTTGATTTGCAGTTTTTGGAAATGTGTTTCCAGCGATGCTTAATAGATTACGAGAGGCTTTCACAATTAAACTCATCTCCAACAATAATTTGGAGACGTACTGGAGAGATTGTTTCAATTACAGACGATTTGTTATCAATCTTGGGATACAACTTGGGAGACATTTTACTGAAGAGAACGTTTATTGTAGAATTAATGCATGACGACGAGTCTATCATCACGTACTACCGACTCTTCAAGTCGGTCGCCGTGGGGAACTTGCACTCGTCTATCGTGACACGATGCAAGTTGGTGAAAAACACCCAGCAGATAGGGCTGGTCCCGCCTGCACCAAGTATGCCTGGAGGAGACGATCACATTGAGTTTTGCTGTGTTTGGACTGTGAAACGTGACTTGTTTGACTTGCCAATGTTGATAGTAGGACAGTTTTTACCAATTTTGGCTGTGGGAGAGGGTGTGAGAATGTACTAGAGATAACGAATTGGACTTGGTCTAGCCAAAGAAGACGATACAGAACTCGTAACAAATGAGGCGTACTAGATATAACTAGAGTAGATGAGAGATACGAGTTCATCTCGACAAGGCGTTACTATCGCTGCGAGGCGAGTTAAAAAGGGCTTTCTGGTTATTTCAAAAGAAAGAATCTCAAGATTTATGGAGATACTTATAATTATTATCTCCATCTCATCATCATGATTTCTGGAAGTTTGAGTATAAAATATCACTTGCAGATGAAGCACCGATTAGCCCAAGATCAATATGAAATTTTACCCAATGTAGAAAATCAACAAATCCAGATACACAATAATGCCAGGCATATTCACAAAGCAGTTTACACTAAATCTGTACAACCGTCTATTCACAATATTTTCACCCATGTGCACATTATAAAGCTAGATTTCCCCGAGATCACTTTTCGTTTTTAAATAGCCATATATATTCAATCTTCAAGTATGTCTAAGAAGACAACATTAACATCATCGAATCATACTTTCCATCTGAATCTGTACATACATTGCATAATTTTTATGCTTACGAAGCTTCTGCACAGGAAAAACTCAAGGCGGAACTTCACATTAAGAGAGTCTATTTAGTATTTTGCATAATCGACATACCAGTGCTGCTTGTCGTCAAACCGCAGTAGAATCCCCACACGAGGGACACTGAAATCCCTCACAAGTCATGTACTTATTAAGCATGAACATGCAACTTATTAACGGGGATAGGAATTTATTTGAAATCATACCACCAAGGAAACACAAATGCATTGACTCATCTTGATTAGCTGGCAAATTATTCTGTCATGGTTTAGTCAGGGTTCGCTAGTCTCCCCATGATATAATCCATGCAAACGGCTGGAGAGTAGTTAGTAAAGCAAATTTGATCCTCTGAATCTTCTTCTCGTTTTGGAACATTTTTGTTATTGTAAAAAAATTTGTACCAATTTATTGAGAACCAAACCTACAAACATTCTTCAGTGATCATCCTCTGCTGAGAACATCTGATCATATGAAACATTCTTCTCTTAGTCTTCTTTATCTTCACCCGTATTTAACCTACCAATCATTCGACTTTTGATTGCAATCATTCGACTGATGAATTATCACCCTATTTACTGAAGAAAAAAAATCACACCACTGGCTGCGAAAAGCTTAATAGTGAGAGTATAAATATGCTTGGATTCAGTACCTGATTCTTCTCTATCATTAACATCAACTATATATTCAACATGATTCACATTAAACCTTCCGGAGCACTCGCAATTGGCGGTATTTTATACGGTATTGGTGCTACTTACATGTTCACCTCTTATTACAAGAACCTGGCTATTAGAAAAATCTACGTTGATAAGGACAAAAGATACGGTGAATTGAAGATTATGAGCAAAAGCAACGCTGGAAGAGAGGAAGTTAAATGGTAGGGAAGTTGGTGACCCATTGCTTCAGATAGAGATTGAATAGATTTCATGCAAGACTGGTTACTGTGCTGAAAGTTAAAAGATATACAAAATAAATTAACGAATTAAGACTATTCTGATTGTAGAGCTTTACACGTACTGACTTAGTTGGATGTACTATTCTTCATGAGTGGAGCAACTATATTATACCACGTAACGCTGACATGAAGCTGAACTCAACAGATGAATCATTGACATAAAGTTTAAATCACAATTCAAGCATACGGCTGCAAAATGGAAAACTCCGAAAATCCTCAACACTCCTACACTTCTTACAATAAAATTCCTACTTTTTCAATCTATTATGTTCAAATCTTTGAATCTATTACTATTAATGTCCGCTCAGCAGAAAAAGTTATACAACTTAAAGTAGAATGGTTTCTGTCTCATAGTTTCTTTTTCGTCTGCAATTTCTTGTTTTAACAACTCAATGTCAATGTCTCTTCTACCTGTGTCCAAGTCACAGTCGGCCAACTTAACTATAAGTTGTGACCATGTTCTGTGGTATGTCTTGTGCGCAACAACCATGACAATCAACAATGGCAAAGACAAACAGTTTTGCCAGAATGTTACTACACTGGCAGATTCACCAATTGGCCAGATAGACACCCAAATTTCACCACCCACAACGAAAATCAAGATTGCAATTCCTGTGTAAGAACCAAACGTTCCCAATGGAGAAGGGAAGATAACTTCGTCCAAGGATCTTCCTTGTACGTGTAAAGCCCATCTCCATCTCAAGTGAGTGAAACAGATCATACCCCAAGTGAAGAAAGAGGAAAGCGAACAAATCGAGAAGAACCATGTGAAGACAGTGCTTTCGTTTTCCAGGATGACGAGGAAACCCAAGAGACCAAAGACGTTTGTGAACATAATGGCAAACATTGGTCTACCAGCTCTGTCAATGTATCCAAAGATTTCTGGGATTAATCCCTGGACAGCCAAAGAGGCCAAGGTACGGGAACAACC
The DNA here is from genome assembly GCA_030558205.1 of Kodamaea kaohsiungensis (nom. inval.). Classification (NCBI taxonomy): domain Eukaryota; kingdom Fungi; phylum Ascomycota; class Pichiomycetes; order Serinales; family Debaryomycetaceae; genus Kodamaea; species Kodamaea kaohsiungensis (nom. inval.). Next base: position 36,111 of record JAJMRZ010000044.1, on the reverse strand, counting down.
GTAGACGGACGAGTTACCGACCGACACGACAGCAATCAAGATAACTGCATTCATGATGTGAGGAACAACCTTAATACCACCATTCTGGATGGCAATAACGAAAGGCGAGGCGGCGATACCATCACCATTCAACAATTGTTCGTTGGTGTATGGAACCAAGAAACCAATGATGATGGCAGTCAAGACGTAAAAGATGGTAACTCTCCAAAACACCTGCTTGGTGGCCTTTGGCAAAGACTTTCTTGGGTTTTGAGTTTCGGCGGCGGCCAAAGCAACCAACTCGATACCACCAAAGGAAAAGGCAGCAGAGATAAAGACCGAACAAACACCCTTGAAGCCGTGGTGGAAAGCACCTGGGTGGTGCCAGTAACGTCCACCAATGTAACCTTGGGTACTAACACCGCAAATGATACAGACACCGAGAATGAGGAATCCAATAACGGCAATGACTTTGATTAAGGAAAGAACGAATTCAGCTTCACCATAACCTTTAACACCAAAGAAGTTAATCAGCACAATACAAACGTAGAAGATGGCAACCCAAACAGCAGGGTTGATCAGCTGGTTCCAGTACCCGACGGTCAACGCACAAGCAATCAACTCCGATGGCAATGACACCAACCAGGATGTAGCATAAAGAATACCCAAGGTGAAACCAACAGAAGGGTCAACAAATCTAGAAAAGAATGCGTTGAAAGAACCCGAAACAGGAAACTGCACCGACATTTCACCAAGAGCATTAACGACACACAACATGGCGTAACCGATAAGGAAGTAACCAATCAAGACGGAAGCAGGTCCACCTTGAGCCAAAGCATAACCAGAACCGACAAACAAACCGGTACCGATCGAACCTCCGATGGCAATCATTTGCAAATGTCTCAGTTTCAATCTTCTAGCCAAGGGGTGTCTAGCAGAAGCCAAAATAGACTTTTCAGCGGCAGTCATGCCTGTGGTGTCGATTCCTTCATCTTCCAAGTCGATAGGCTTGAAAGAGTCAATGAATCTTGAGAAAGGAGTACCTTCCTTGATGGTTTCATAAGTGTATAATGATTCACTCGACTCGTTGGATACACGGGAAGCACCAGAGTGACGAGGACCAGAGTGACGGTCAAAGGTTTGAGGAGACCCGTTCCTGTAACTAAAAGCGTCAGAATCAACAGAATGATCCAACTTCTCAGACTTCTCCATACTTATCTACTTGTGTCTACTTGCCGACTACAAAACAAAAGTGGCCATTTTCATCTCTATATATACAAACAAGGCAACAATAGAAAAATAAATTCCTAGGGTGAATGAAATTAAAATTGAAGCAGCACAAAGATGAGGAGATTTTTTAAGGGCTCCTGCGGGCCATTAAACGCCTTACTAGGGTAGATGAGATTTGATCACTTTAGATATGCTACACCTATGCATAGGGAGGTGTTCCGCACGCCGGAGAAAGGTGAGGTCTGGGCACTGGGGTTCATCCCGTTAAAGGGATTTCAAACATCGACCCTCCTGAAAATTCCAAAGCCAAATGCTTATTGTTACTCAGTATGTAGTACAAAACTTTACACCCAATTGAAACTGCAGCTGAACCGTTGGGACATTGTTGACGGATTCACCTTGACAATGTGGATTGTACATCTCCCTTGTTCCTATTTGTGGGTTTCCCTTATTGTTTCATGGGTGGCCTGTTATATATCTGCTAAACATCGGTAATCTAACTCGTATCTTTATAGTCGTTTCGTTCCACTCTCCTACCAAGAGAATATCATGTCCAAAGTTCACTCAAGTCAGATGGTACTAAAAAAAAAAAAAAAAATATTGAGAATGCAACCTTTTGCCGTGTACTCTTCAAGCATCTAAAAGCAATAACTTTAAATTAAACCGATGTGGGCGAGACGATGCTTAGAGCAAGATGGTTCTATTATCTTTGATAAGTATTCGTTACCCATGAGGTGTTTGTTGTTGAGGTGTTCTTTCTTTGTTTGAAACTTCTCCACTTTGGTAAGTTGTAATTGCCAACAATAGACCTAAAAAAAAAAAAAACTTTGATATGTCCCAGTTGCTGATTGGTGATGAGAAAATATCTGTGGTGGCTTCAAGCGCTCGAAAATGCTAAACGGGACAGTGTTTGTGCTGCAACGCCGTAAGTGGATTAATTTACGATGCCATGGTGGCTCCAAAAGTGTATATTAGATTTATGGGATGATCGGTCATGTGTGAGCCACACATTAATCTCGTATCGCCCTTCAATATGTTCGCTTACCAAATTAACGGTACTCTATACTCTCGGTATGTTCCATAAGTTTTGTTAGCTCGATGAAAGAATGTTGGAAAAAAAAAATATTATGCAAGATTAGTAAAAAACCGTCAAACTTTTGTCTTGTAGTGAACGTGAAGACTCCACTTCCTTGATGCGGACCAACGTTAAAGGCTAGAACTTGTTACAGCAACGACTGTGTTCTTGACGTCAATAAAATACAAATAAAGAAGGCAAAAGTTGCCTGCCGTTCACGCCTCACTAAAAATGAAACATAACTGTCTATTTTAGTTGAAGAAATAGACAAAGAGAAGGAAAAACAAAGTTGGGGTCCGAAACATGCTGAGCGGAATGTACCATGGTATGAGTGCCTAGGTACCGCTTGGTTGAGAATCTAAAGGTCTAAGTATACGTAAAAGTTAGAATCGGTTAGAAAAGAGGTTATGATAAGTTTCGTAACCATAATGTCGTCAACATATGCCACATGCATATTTTTGGTTTTAGCTTCAAGGGGTTGACAGGATTGGATATGTTTGAGCTTTCCGACTATACTTACTTAAACTAGATTAGGAAATGTTGCAATAATAGCCAACAATACGGATATACATAACATACATAATATGGGGTCAATTGATAAGCGTATAGTCTGTTCTCGAGGTGAGATAATTCTTTGAACGTTTGATAACACTTTTGGGTGTATTTTTGATCTGTGTTGATTGGATCTTAGTTAAGATTTAGGCAAATCCAAACGGTCTTTAGATTCAATGAATTTAAGGTTGGGTGAGGTGTGAGAATGGCGTTTTACACAAAAGAAACATGCTGAACCTGTCAACTAGATAACACTGCCGGTATGTTGCAAGGAGTATCTATTAATATTTCTCCTTACATTAAATTGCATCAACATTACCTAAAAAAAAAACTGTATGCTGAAATATTGGATAGTACAATAGCCGTTAATCTTTGTAGAAGCTGCGCATCGAGGATATCAATATAAATGAATAACAATATCAACGAATAAAAAGATTCAAGTATAAGAGAACAATGTTAGAGATTTGCACCCAAATTCCAACCTCTCGCACCCACGTCCAATGTGGACTGATGAGGGTGTATAAGGGTGTTGCGTATCTTTTATCAAGATGAGTGTTTTGCTAGACTATCTACACGGGAAACGTATTCCTCTAAAGTTGTAAATAGGCTAACCTGTTGCACCAGCATTTTCTATTCTCATACCTTTGTACTTGGTTCACTCAGGTAGACTTTAAGATATTTTTTTTGCATTACCAATTTTGCAACCGTTAATCACTCATAGATGTGATTACTGATACGAGGTTTAGTAATATTGATCATTCTATTAAATTGGAAATTGTTTCAATTCAAATTGGGAAGTAACTCTAATGAAGGTGTGTGGTTAAACTTGTATAAACTAGTTTGGTTAAACATGTGTGATGCTTGTGAGAAGAGAATTCTAATTAGTCATTTACTATTTATAATTTTTCATAATTATTTCTTGTCTTCTCTATCCCTGCTCTTTCATTCCGTCTTACATTTCCTCTCGCTCTTTAATCCCAAACTCTATCCTTCTGCCTTCAACCTCTTACAATTCACATACTACTCATTCTTATTTTGGTGTTTGTGGAATCAGACACGACCGAATAATAAATTCACAACATGTTTACTCCCCAAACACAACCACCCAATATCATTCTAGTACTCCTTTCAGGAGTAGAGCTGTCTATTAAGTACTTTCAGTCAGATACTTATGATGTTTATATCATAACGAATCCAAACTCTTTCCATTCATACGTTGAGACTGTGTTTGCCAAACCCAACCTGGATATCACAATCGTTCCAGTTTTTGATTCGTTTGAAGAGTTACTATCACTCTTGAAGTTCCTTCATCTGTTTGATCAGAAACGAGAGTATTATCTGTCAAAGTATAATGAGCATTATAAGAATGTGTTGACCGAGATACAGGGTGTTACACAGACCTCCAGTTCGCCATTATCAATTGGACAAAACGACTTACCAGTTGCATTCAACTTGACCCTTGTATTAGATTCAAGCAATCTCGATACTGATCCTCTTAGTGCACGCAATTTGCATATTCAACAATACATACGATTCGTTTCGTTCAAGCATGGAGGTCTGGTGGTGGCCTTGGCGAATGTGAATGAATTGGTGGGCGAGTTCGCTGTGGATACAGTATTAAGTTTAGTCAAGTACCTGAAGAAGCAAATCCCCAAGCCTATCTATGGCAATGCAACAGAAACCAATGGACTCGAAGTGCTATTAAGCATCCCTGTGGCATGGGACTCTTGGTCGAAAATTCAAGTGGTTTCAAGACTGGTGATCAGACACACAGATAACTTGAAGTTTTTGGAATCCGAACTGGAAATTAAAGAATTTAACGGAGTTTATGGCGACTACTTTACAGAAGGTGATTTAGATGTTGTAATAGAGAAAATGAGAGGTAAAAAGGAGGAAAAGGAAGTAACTCAAGAGGGAGAGAAGAAATTGTTGGATTATAATGATATATTGAAAGCTGTTACTGCATGAAACTAATCCAAATTAATATTATGCTGAAATGATTAAAATAGAGAATTTAACAAGTTCTTCAGTCGTGTTTTTAATTCTATTGTAGATTTAAACACCTCCATCAAACTGACAGCATATACATTATTTTAGAGTAGAAATTTTGTGTGCAAACCTTAAATTTATGCATATCAATCAAAATCATTAGGGAGTTGTTGTCTTGGAGATTGAATAGGTTGAACAAAAAAAGTAGATAATAAAGCTAAGTGCTCTATAGAGTTTTCTTCAAGTTGGTTACCTTTAAATCGGTATCATTACTTATCTTGCTGAACTAAAATACTTTGATTATACTAAAAGAATCTACGTTTATTGTAAGACTTTCAACAAAATCTATACAAATTTTGTAAATACAACAATACAATTTCCCCATTACAACTCTCAATTTGTTTCTACACCTCACCCCACTCAATGCAAAGCAACACCTCTACCAAACTTCCCCAGAATCATGTCAATTTTTGCATCCACTGTCATGTCCTGCACGCGGGACTAGCAAGAAGAAAAATTCAATGCCCAAAAATCAACTTAAAGATAGAGGATGGCTACGAACGAGTTATCCAAGAGCACTGAGCGATTGCTGATCAGTGCGTTGGATGTCGAGCTAGATAATCCCCGTTTACAAGTTGCTAAAATGATGCAATCCGGTGGATATGACAGGGAACTGGCCGTTGTTTTCACCGAGGATGAAGTTTCTAAACCGGTTCAGCTGAAGAGAAGAAGATCAAGTGTGCAGTCAGTAGGGGCATCAAGTCCTGGAATACCAGTAGCTGGTCGTCCTAAGAAACTCCATAAAAAGAAAATGTTGAAGGCATCTGGGGTTCCAGAGCTTGAATTTTCAGACCAACCTACAGCAAAAGCATCTAAACGGATTGGATTCAAAAAGTTGAGAGACTTGGTATTGTCTGTGTATGGAGCTCATGATGCATCAACTCCCAACTTTGCAGATGTAATTCACGGTAGAAATGTACCACAAGTAGTTTTTGTTTTGGCTAGTGGGTTAAAGATGGATATAGAGCAAGATGAAGAAAACTTTGTCTTACCCATCGATAAAGTAAAGTCGGAAACTATACCATTTTTCAAGGAGAATTTTGAAAAAGTGGTCCTTTCCCAAAGCCCTGGTTCCAAGGAGCAATTCTTCTCGCCATTGCACTCGATTTCATATATCCCTCTTTCCAAAAAGGAGAAGAGGGCCATTTTAGATAAGCTGTCGAAAAAGAAAATCACTATAGGAGACCTTCTTATGGACGAAGCGCAACGTCGTGTCAACAACTACCCCACAACACTCCTGGAGGGGTGGGTGGCCACCCAAGAATTCGAACATGAAGGGTCCCATATCTTCGCTTTAGATTGCGAGTTTTGCCAGTCAGCTAGTGGGCCAGTGTTGACTCGTGTATCGATTGTGGACTTTTCAGGAGAGGTGGTAATGGACGAGTTTGTCAAGCCCGAGGAGGAAATTACCGATTACGTCACCAAGTACTCTGGTATTACAGCTGAGAAGTTGCATGGGGTGACCACTACACTTAAAGACATACAGGCTCGGATAATCGGGTTTGTCCTGGAGAGTGATATTTTAATCGGGCATTCACTAGAGTCTGATTTGCTGGTGATGCGGATTTTGCATGGAAAGATTGTAGATACATCTGTAATTTACGAGCATACACGAGGCCCACCACTGAAACCATCATTGAAGTGGTTATCTCAAAAGTACTTGAAGCGTGCGATACAAGAAGGCGAGAGCAATGGCGAAGGCCATTCATCTGTTGAAGATGCGACAGCATGCCTTGACTTGGTGAAGTTAAAGATCCAAGAGGGAGAATGTTTCGGGATGAATGTGAGTGAGGTATCTATGTTTCACCGCTTAGCCAAAGTAAATGATGGGAACAGATCTCTTTTCTTGGGATATTCTAATTACAACTGCCAAGAGGAGGTGGTAGAGGAGGAAGAAGTCACCCGAGTGTACAAAAGTAACGACGACGAGATTGTCGAGCAGTTTATTTCTCGCGGAGCTGGCCACAAGTTCAGTGTAATCAACTTGAAAGAAGTCGAATACAATCGTCGATGGGTACAACGCCCAGAACATTATTCTGGAGAATTATTTTCAAAACCAGAAGACTGTCCTACAGGAGAATTGATTTTAACAGACGAACAAACACAGATACTTTATAAAAAGACGAACGATCGGTTGAATAAAATACACGAGTCATTGGCTGAAAATTCGTTGATGGTGGTGTTTTCGGGCGTGGGTGCACCACACGAGTTGATGAGACTACAAGAGTTAAAACGCCGTTTCCAGAATATGGAAAAGGAGGGGAAAGACGTTACCAATTTACCTAAGGAAGAGGTGTGGGATTTTGATAAACAACAGTTGTTGTTTGAGGCATGTACTGAAGCGAAGGACGCAGTAGTGTTTATGGGATTGAAAAAGTGTTCATAATGTATTATAATGTATAATAAATAAAGAATGAGAATGTAAAGAGATATTGGGAGGGTTTTTGATAGGGTGAAAACGGGTGTAAGCGAGTAAGTATTTGAGGAACCTCACCTTTCATTTCAAGATGGACATTGTGGAAGGGTGAAAATGACGAAAAGGTGGAATTTTTTATGATTCGATGAAAAGGCTAAAGTGATGACATATATTGCAAGGTAGAATAAATGAATAAGTAGAATAAGAATTTCATAGTCTTTACCAATTCCAATCTAAAATGATAGATCGACTCATTCCTCACAATAATCTATATCATGACATGGTTACGGGCTTTTCAACAATAGGTAAAGAGTCCAGAAAAACCTTAATAGAAAGACCCCGCAACAATTTCTAACAAACTTGGTAAAATGCAATACACATTTTTGATTGGGAAAGTAATATACTCCTTATAATGCTTAAGGTACAACAAAGAGAATCAATAATCAAAGGATAACTACAGGAATTCAAACATAATAATAGATAGTATAAGTAAACACACAAGAAGTAAAACCGTAATCGTTAATGAAATGATGAGATTCGAGATTCACAAAGCAATTTGGCATGGCCAAAACTCTGACTTTCAATTCACTTAATAATCTGACCAATTAATTATAAGTCCATTTAGCTAAGTCAAGGACATCTCTACCTTCTACCATAGAAGGAATATTCTTATGGTTTATATTGGTTTTAACCCACCCTTTAACACTAGCGTTGTCGTAGTAATGCCAATCATTGATCCAAGTAATATTCTCACCCAACTGTTCATGGAAAGGAATAGGAGTAGCGACCCTTGGAGTAAGTTCACTCTGCATAACCTGAGCAAGAGGATTATTGGAATTAACTGCTGGCTCTGAAGCAAGCATATAAGATTGTGGAGTCTGAACAGATACTGGAGTTGAAGTCATGATAAATACAAGGAATGAAAGAGACCAAAAGTTAATTCGATGAGAACATTTACAAAGTTATATATGCGTGGCATGAATGATCGAAAATCGAAGCTAGAGCAACAGCCATCGATTAGGGGCTTGTACCCCGGAATATTCACTCCAACTAAATGGGTGCAACAATATACTGTACTCTTTACACGTGAGCAAAAGAAAGGTTGTTGGATCATGTGACGTTGGTTAGGTGAGAAGAATTGGCTTGAACAAGAGGAGTAGTTGGATATTCCGGGTGTGTGGTGTATGGAGGTGGGCAATGGTGGGGTTGATGTAGTCAATTAGATGCTTGGAAAGGTTTTTCTATTCGTACTAATTAGCTACTAAGGTTCATTAGATTGATTTGAGTATGATGTTGATATAGAATGTATATGGAAGGTTGGGAGTGAGGTAATGGAAACGAATGGAAAGGAATGGAAAGGAATGTAGATCTTATAATTATGATCTGTTTATCAATACATTCTTGGAGGGGATCTATTACTTAATCATGAACATTCATCTATTCCTTTATTCCATCATGTCTCTTAATCTGTTTTCCTTAAGCTCACACAATTTAAGCACTCACACCTTATTTAAGCAATACCATACGTCCCTAAGCTTATTATAACTTAAACCTAATCATATTCAAGCTTAATCATACTTAAACTTATTCTATCATTAAACTTACTCAAGCATCTACATTTTACACTACAGACTCTTTAAACGTAAACCCCTTTCTATTCATTATATTCCTATAACTCTGTATGTGAGTGGGAGTGTGTGTGGCCATGGCCACCATGGTCGTGACTGTGTTCATGGTTATGCTCATGACTATGCTCATGTTCGTGCTCGTGATCGTGTTCACTCTCATGCTCTCCGTAAACACTTTGCCGTTGTTCCAACTGTTTCTGTCTCATCTCACGTTGTTTCTTAATAGCACGCAGCTTGGCATTCGCCAACTTCTTTTTAATCTCCTCTCTACGTTGTGCGTCTCGGCTCATCTTCTGTTCATACCACTTGATCATTTGCCGTGGCTTGCTTCCAAATATCGTCTCGTACTCGCAAAAGAGACAGCAGCTGCTGTTCCCAAGGAGAAATTGTCCAGCAGGAAGTCCCAGACCTTCACTCTTTTCCTTACTCTTCTTCTTTTTCTTCTTCTTTTTGTTCTTTTTATCACCAATCTCTTTGATCGATGGCAATTTGATGTCTAATCCTCCTTGTTGTAAGCTCATCATTCGTAACTTTTCTTCCACATTATTGTACACTGGTACAAGTTTCCCGGTGCTGTCGTATTCAAATGTGAACTCGCACAGTGGACCCTCGTCATCCATATGATCGTCTCCTTGGTTCCTCAGTGGTCGGTCGTATATTGGACAATCACATCCGTTGAATCCATGCACGTCGCATTCAGGTGCCGCATTCAATTCAACTTCAAAATGGTGTGTACCTGATGGCACGTAGTTGTACAGGTAATGTGAATCCCCATTGATTTCTTCTATGTCGTAGTCGTCTTGGTTATGTTCTGCAGATCCGTCTTCGTCATCCTCGTCGTCTTCTTCGTCATCATAACACATGTCAGTGTTTCCTTCGTGTAACCCTTCTTCATCTTGAGTATCGTACAAGGAAAAGCCTTCGCGCCGCACCAGGGGTGCCGATGGTGGGTGCATCGGAGGCATCGGTGGCATGCTCATTGGCATGGGCATTGCTGGGTACATTTTCTTTTGTCCTTCATTGAGTGTAAACTCATTCAGGTGGATCATCTGTGTGATCTTGTTACGTAAAAAGTCGATCTCGCTCTGTTTAAGTAATGAAAAGTTGAGAGCGTCGTCATTACTGCCGCCCTTGGTGGCGGTGGTGGCCGAGGTGGTCGAAGTGGTCGAAGTGGCCGAGGTGGACGATGTAGTCTTGCCCTTGGGAGGTACTACAGCCTCCACATTACTTTGTGCTGTTCTCTGGCTCTTTTGCTTGACACTAATCTGTTTCTGTATCTCATTGAATACAGCATCGTCATCTAGCTTATTAATCTTGTCTGAAAACTCATTAGACGCCCTCTCGAGTGCCTCCAAAAGAGAGACATTGAACCCATCCTTGTCCTCTTCTTCAGGGCCCACATCTCGACCATCCTCTGTGGGGAATGGCAGAAAGTTCTCCTCCTCTTGAAATTGTTTACTCATAGCTTGCAGCCACGACTCATAGTTCTTACTAACAAGCTCAAATAACTTTTTAGGGTCTAGATGCGTGTGCTTAGTTTCACCCGCTGCACTCGTACCTCGACTAACATTGGCTTGGAATTCACTAGCACCTTCATTACTTATTTGGGACGCCTCACCAGAAGACTCGGGCGGCGGCCTCGGTGTCAGCACGACACCTCCTTTCTTTACAGACTTACTAGAACCCATATCACCATGAAACGTAATTGATTTTGGTTTTTGATTTCGAATTTGATGGTAAAATTTTGTGCGAATTGAAAATTCACAAATGAACATGATGTAAGTAGGAAGAGGCGGAAGATGGATGAGGAGAACGTGAAGGAGAAGGTGAAATAGATGTTGAATGTGGAGCTCAGTGTGTGAAGATTTTGTAGAGATAATATAATTTGAATCTATTCTTTATTTCTTGATATTATTTTTATGTTACGATGATAGACATCAATTGCTGATGACTTTATTCGATTGAATAGGTTCAATTGAACTTATTATATATATAATGTAGAGTAAAGTTATTAAAATTGTATTTCTGATTTCCGTGTGTTTATATAATTACAATTCGATTTCGAATTGTAATGATGAGAAGAACTGTTGGGGAATAAATAATTGAATGTGATGTTTAGGTATGGTTTAGAATTCATAAACTTATATAGATTGTACAATTCAATTATACTCTCCAAAGGCATTCTTCTATAATTTCTTGCTTGCTAATACCCTCACTTCTCTCGTTCCTTAATCCTTCTTCAAAGTTCTCTGCTTCTCTGCATTCTTCACAACCTTTTCATCAATAAACAACCCTTTCCTCCTTCTAATACCATTCATATACTTTCTAGCAACATTCTCTCTCTCAGCAAACTCACCTAATTCTTCCAATTCCAACTCTGTGTTTGGTACCCAGAATGGATCAATATCAAGCACATCAAAGCCTGCAAATACCAATTGAGGGGATGCAGCTCCAGAAGTCTTTTTACGGATCTCCTCCAGGAATCCAAAAGCCTCAATCACAGGGATCTTCGCTTCGATCGAAAAGAATGGTGTTCCTTCCTTCATTTCTTCACTGAGAATAGCTCCGCCTCTTCTTTGAACAACGGCATACACTTTACCCAATACTTCTGCTGTAGCTTGGATATCACATGTATACATTGCAAGGAACAATCTTGGTGTTGAAGCTAAGAATGCTTCATGGATCAATTGACGGGTATATGTGATAACCCTTCCGCTGATATTCACCAATTTCAGTTCCTCATCACTCTCAACTTCTATCGTACTTGATTTAAGAGTTACAATCACACCTTGCATCTGCTCATTAGACAATGGTCCTTCATTCACAGACAACTGGAACCCGTTCAAAACACTTGTTGCGTACTCAAACTTATTTTCCTGCTCTTCATCATGGAATACATGTTTGAATTGACCATTGTTCGAACTGGCTTCTACAAAAATATTGGCTCCTACTCTCTTGGGGCCAAACAGAATGATTTGGTCAACCAATTCAGTAGGTGAATTGAATCCTCCACTGAAATCGTGTTCCTTCAACTTTGCAATAAGACTCTGCTTCAACAAACTACGAGCTTCCTCATCAGAACTTTTCACTGCCAAAGAAATCTTAGCTTCATTATCAATCAAAAATTGTACAATTTCCAATGGTAATGCCGCTATTTCAACTTCCAATTTCACTCCTGGAGGTGCAGTCACAGCTTGTCTTTCTTCTGTCGAAACAACCTTGGAATCCACTAATCCTTCTCTGAATGGAATCACAGGTTCCTTGACAGTCACTGTACATCCCTTTGCAAAACGTTCTTCCAAGTCCTTCAAACATCTCTCCAAATGTAATTCTCCTGCAACACACATGATAATTTCTCCTGAATCATCATCAACATACCATTCTAAAACAGGGTCGGCAGTTGCAAGCAACGCAAGTCCCTTTTCCAACTTGGATAATTTTAAAAAGTTAGTTGGTTCAACCGCAATCTTCATAATCGGCTTGTTATGAATCATTGTGGATGTCGATGCAAAGTTGAGGTAAGGGGGTTCATTAGAACAAATGGTTGCGTTCTTGAGAACTGCACCCTCTAATCCAACAACACCAACAATATTTCCTGCTGGAACAGTATCCATCTTAACGAATTCTCTACCCATAATCAAGAATAAATCCTTGATTTCTATGTCATGGGTGATTTGGTCAGCTTGTGATTCTACTGGTTCAGCAGCATTGTACTTTGGCCCAACAACAGTGATCTTTTGTCCCACAGAGAGTGCTCCAGAGTAAATTCTAGTAAATGCAACCAAAGTTTCAGGCTCACCATCATCTTCCTCTTCTTCTTCTTCTTCAAAGTCTTCTTCTTCAAATTCCCATTCGAATGCATCTTTCTTAGGTTTGACTATAAAAGTCTCTTCTTCGTTTTGCGATGCAACAGCCTCTGATGCCTTCTTAGCTAACTCTCTTGCGATTCTTCCCCTTTCACGAATTTCATCAGCTGTCGCTTCTCCTTGAATTTCTTTTGGAAGATCTTGTGCTGCAACCGAGATCATTTTCGATACATAAGCTACTGTTTGAGTTTCTGGATTTGAAGAGTCGCATGAACGGATGGCTTCTACCAACTTGGGGTCTAATTTAACTTGTTCATCAGTTACTTCACTCAAAAGAGTATCGATACGATCCTTCTGTGCTGCTTTTGGACTGGGTAAGTATTCAATCACATTCCCTAAAAGTGCATGACTAAGGGGGATCCATTGTGACATAACCAAGTTTAACGTTTGCTTGTAGTCGCGAGATCTCAAATCACGAGGAGTCAACTTGGCCCCAATCTTACTGACAATACGTTCCAACTTTTCTTGGTCTCTATTAAGCAAACAACTGTCATAAACAGACCATATCTGTTCCAAGATGAGTGAAACAAAGAGAGGCTGTTGTTTAGATTTCTTCTTACTAGCAGGTACAATCTTCTTCAATTTCATATCCAAGTAGAAATCTCCCCAAAGAGTCTTGGATAATACTTGTTGCAGGAAACCTAATTTGGCCAGGTACATCTTAGCAAAAGTATTAACTGAGAAGGCCCATCCATCTACTGCCAGCGCAAAGAGGACGTTATTCTTTTCTGGTGCAAAGTATAATTCTTCATCATCTCTTTCCACAAATTCAGTGGTTGCACCACTTTCTCTCCAATCCAAGTCATCTTGCATTCTTTCACCTGCGAAGAGCAGACCCAATACTGAGTTGACTTGTTCCACGAGTTGCTGAAGATGTTGATATGCTTCTTCTGGTGTCAATTGCCATTCTGTAATCAATCTATCCATTTTATTCAATACAAGTAAAGGCTTCAATTTATCCACCCAACATTGTCTCAACACATTAACAGTTTGAGAGCAAACTCCTTCAACAACATCAACCAATACAACGGCTCCATCACATAATCTTGATGATGTAGATACTTCCAGGGAGAAATCAATATGACCAGGAGAATCGATCAAGTTGATCAAATGTTCTTTAATATCAGTTTCAGTAGGATCATTTTGATTACGACGCATCACACGGAAGTAAAGTGAAATAGCAGAAGCTTCCATGGTGATACCTCTCAATTGTTCATCTTCTCTTGAATCCAAGTAACGTACTTTACCTGCCATTCTCTGTGAAATAATACCATTGGTGGCAAGAAGGGAGTCACTGAGTGACGTCTTACCGTGATCAACATGTGCAAGAATACATATGTTCCTTATACACGAACTGTCCAGCTGCAACTTGTGCACTGTCTCTTGAGAAAGCTTCATGACGATGGCAAATATGAAAAGTCAATCCAAAAAAAAAAAATGTCCCCATCAGATGCTTTGTCCGATATGTTCAACGCCTTTGAAGCAGCATCTCCTACAGCCCACGCTTCTGATACTAGCGTGTCCCGAGGAGAAGTGTGTTTTTCCATTTAACCTACTGGTCAGTGAGTTACATGAACAGAGACTTATAGTTTCTGATGTGACTACATCTGAGATCATGCGATCAGTAAAGCTGAAGATGGTTGATGAGGTTGGGGTTGATGTTAGACTTGCGGAGTTTATTACGAGAGAGGATCATGATATTGTTTAATTTGTTGTTGTGATGTGATGTGGTAAGATGGTATGATGAGACTTTGGAGTAATGATAGAATATTTATGGAATGGTTATTTGGGTTATGGTATATTAATACAGAAGTAATGATAATTGAGTGAGATAAGAAAAGTAGTTGAGTAGTATGAAAGATTGAATAAGGGTAGAATATTAAATGATGCTGGATAAAGTATGATTTTGGGTATTTGGATAGTATCGCTAGCGCACACTTGGGAATGTTAAAAGATAGATGTAGCTTACCAATAGACTGTTTACTCAAGGTAGTGGTCAGATATCAAAATTTCTATTCTACTAAGTAGTTGATGTTATATGAAAGTGAATATCCATTTAAGATTGATACTTGAATTAGAATACATTAGGGATTCGGGTTTATTAATAGTTCATGTAGGGGAAGTGCCAGTGATGTTATTGAATTTATTGGTAGTGTAGTGATACATCAACATGTGTAAACAATGTAGTAGCTCCTGGTAGAAACCGTATACAAATATATTGAGATATTGGGAGTTTTACCAGATCTATATGTCTCTCCCACTAGTTTCAGAGAAATACCACTTCACGCTACTTTACGCTACTTCTCCATCGTTAATAAACACATAATTTGCAGCCAATTTTCAATACAAATTAATACAACCAGACCAATCTTAATCAAAGGTTACTCACCTTTTCTATCTTTAACTTAATCACATTTAAAATCTATCAAGCACACTACTTAACAATTATTATACTATTTCTTACTCTAACTTACCCATCCCAACCAATTAACCTCCCTTCTCTGCTTCTTGCAATCTAAGACATAAAGACAATATGTCATATGTCACATGATTTCACGCACCAACAAATTACCCGGACAAGTCGTGCACTCTCCAATTAATCAAGGAAAATTTTACTTGTTGCGACCAACAATAAAAACCATTCACACATTCTTCTTAACATCAACCATTACTTTATATTTACTTAGTGTACGCGTATGATTAGTGTATGAACCATTGCACATCAATTATCACACCAAAATTACGTTCACAACTTCCGAAATATTAACAACTGGAAGGTAGATATTTTCATATACACAATCACACATCAAACACTCAACACACACATCAGAAACAAACTACACACATTAAATATACACACGCGCACCACCACAATTGCACCACCACATTCGCACACTATCAACTAAACATTATTATACACTTTCACACACACAATGTCCGACTGGAAAACACAATTGAGCATTCCTGAAAAGGATACTAGACCACAAACTGACGATGTTTTGAAAACAAAGGGTCACAGCTTTGAAGACTTCAACTTGAAGAGAGAATTGTTGATGGGAATTTTTGAGGCTGGTTTCGAGAAACCATCGCCCATCCAAGAAGAGTCTATCCCAATGGCATTGGCCGGTAGGGATATATTAGCAAGAGCAAAGAATGGAACAGGTAAAACTGCTTCGTTTGTGATTCCTTCGTTACAACAAATTAAGCCTAAGTTAAATAAAATACAGGCACTCATCTTGGTGCCCACAAGAGAATTGGCGTTGCAAACGTCACAAGTGGTAAGAACGTTAGGTAAGCATTTGGGGATCCAGTGTATGGTGACCACAGGTGGTACTTCATTGAGAGACGACATTTTGAGATTGAACGACCCAGTACATGTATTGGTCGGTACCCCAGGCAGAGTCTTGGACTTGGCCCTGAGAAACGTGGCAGACTTTTCAGAATGCCCACTTTTCGTGATGGATGAAGCTGATAAGATGCTTTCCCGAGAGTTTCGTGGGATCATTGAACAGATTTTAGCCTTTTTCCCAGCCGTTAGACAATCGTTATTGTTCTCTGCCACCTTCCCGTTGACCGTGAAATCGTTCATGGAACAACATTTGACCAAGCCATACGAAATCAACCTTATGGACGAATTAACCTTGCGCGGTATTTCGCAGTTTTATGCGTTTGTCGAAGAAAAGCAAAAGTTGCACTGTTTGAATACCTTATTCAGTAAGCTCCAAATTAACCAATCGATTATCTTCTGTAACTCTACAAACAGAGTTGAATTATTGGCCAAGAAAATCACTGAGTTGGGTTACTCATGTTACTACTCGCACGCCAAAATGCCTCAGCAGGCTAGAAACAAGGTGTTCCATGAGTTTAGACAAGGTAAGGTGCGTAACTTGGTTTGTTCAGACTTGCTTACAAGAGGTATTGATATCCAAGCCGTGAATGTAGTGATTAACTTTGATTTCCCCAAGACAGCAGAAACTTATTTGCACAGAATTGGTCGTTCTGGTAGATTTGGACACTTGGGTTTAGCCATCAACTTGATGTCATGGGAGGACCGTTACTCCTTGTACAGAATCGAGCAGGAGTTAGGTACAGAAATTAAGCCTATCCCAGCCACCATTGACAAGACCTTGTACGTTGCCGAGAACAACGATGCAGTTCCAAGACCCTTTAAAATTGAGGAGTTACCAAAGGGTAACGAGACCTTGCACAAGAAGGCCGGATATGAGTACAAGGGCCAGCCACAGCAACAGCAGCAGGCACCGCTCCCACAAGTGCCACAAGGTGCACCTCAGCCTAACTTTGGCCAGGCGCCACCAGCACCAGCACCAGCACCTCAAGGGTACCCACAATATCCACCTCAAGGATACCCACCACAAGGGTACCCACCACAGGGATACCCTGGTCAAAATGGGTACGGCTACCAGCAGTACCCACCACAGTACCAACAGTACCAGGGCCCACCACCTAACGGGCAACAACCTAGTGGGCAACCCAATGCGAACCCACAAGCTGCAGCACAGCCATAAGCATGTGCAGCCAATCCCGTTTTTTCACCACTTGTATTCTTAGAACCCACTGTTTTATGTTTTTGTTGCTACTTTTTTTTATCTAATGGAGAGCTCGTTTGGTTTTTAGGAGACGAGAGTATGTATTTGAGCATTTAGCTTAGTATACATTGACTTAATGATCATACAAACGATCAAAATTGATCATGGTTTCGAAGACGTGGAAGTGGAGCTGGCGAGATCAACAATAACTTGTTGAGTTATGTTTTATGAGCAGACATTGTCTGGCAACAATATTTATTAAAAAAATCCAAAAAAAAATCAAATTGAACTAGTTTGTTATCAAACTGAAGGGGTTTTACATTTTGTTGAGTCTATTGACTGATTTATTTTAGGTTCCTCTTGTTTTTTTTTTTTTTTATTTTTGATCAACTGTATAGAAAGTGAAGTTGTTGGTACTTAGATGTAGAAGGGAGAGGAAGGGGTAGACGATAAGGAAGGGGGATTGTGGGAAGATTAATGGGGTGGAATTGATATGTGGAGAATAGGAAAGGAGTAGAGAAAGTTGAAGGTAATTAAGAGAAGCGGAATTGATAGAGAAAATTATGTGGGGTGAAGAAGGAAGAATAGAAGGAAGTATAGAAGAATAGTATGAAGCTAATTGGTTAATATTTAACTTCTGGAAACTACAGGGTGTTCTACTAACAGGGTTAATTGTATGTGTAAATTAATAGTCGAAATGAATTAATTTGTACTGTGCATCGATACTATATCGAGCTAAATAAGTCTAGTTATATTCAGATGTAAATAATAACATGATATATCCTTCTATATCATGTGAAACATATTAAAGATACATATATCTTATCAGTAGTACAACTCAACATCAATATATAGAGTACGATTAATTATCATAAACAAATCTATAAGGTACATCATCTTTCTACAAATTCAATTGAGATATTCATAAATCTATTGACTCATTACTTATGAGTCAGTTTACAATTAATAATCTCAAATAAATCCACACCCCAAACACCCATTATGTACTATAGTAATGTTACTTAATAGAATATGATAACAAAGAAAGCATACAATAAGTCTTATATCTAAAAGCCACGTAGGGGCATGGCCAAGAAAACGGAAGTATTCATTCGTTCCCATTTTTCAGTAATGATCACTGTAACTGAAATTTTAGGGGAACATTTTAGTGGTACACGTTTATTTGTACACTGAAATGGTAGAGTACAATAAATAAGATAACACCAATAAGATATTCATTAAATCATTAACTAGCCAAAGTAATGTACCTGTAGGAATATTATAGTATTATTACTATATTATACCCCACCCCTTATCGCCGTCTTTTCAACAGTCTCTTTTCGTCTCTCTCTGATCATCTGCTCCCTCCCTTCGATCCCCACTAAATCTGCTCATCACGAATCCTGACTCTGATTAAATTACACTGTGATCGCGATGCCACAAAAATTTTTCTTTGCCAGGCATCTTTTTATAAAGCATCCGAGTATTCAGTAAAAGGTTAAGAGAGTATATATCATGTGTGGTATTTTAGGAGTTGTATTAGCTGATCAGCAAAAGAATGTTGCTTCCGAGCTTTTTGAAGGTGCTATGTTTTTACAACATAGAGGTCAGGATGCTGCGGGAATTGTGACTTGCGGATCGAAAGGTCGTTTTTATCAGTGTAAGGGAAATGGGATGGCTCGTGATGTCTTCACACAGCAAAGGATGCAAGCTTTGGTAGGAAATTTCGGAATTACTCATTTGAGATATCCTACTGCTGGTTCCCTGGCTGGGTCTGAAGCTCAACCGTTTTACGTCAATTCCCCATACGGTATCTCATTGCTGCATAATGGAAATTTAGTTAACTCGGTTCAGTTGAAGAAATTGTTGGATGAGACTGTTCATCGTCATATCAACACTGATCTGGACTCCGAGTTGTTGTTGAACGTATTTGCGCTGGAGTTGGACAAGTTCAACAAGCTGCGTGTTAACACTCAAGATATCTTGATTGCCGTTGGTGAAACCATGAAATTGGTTCGTGGTTCCTACGCATGTGTAGCTATGTTGGCTGGGTTTGGAATCATCGGGTTCCGTGATCCTAACGGTATCAGACCTTTGCTCTTTGGTGAACGTGTCGACCGTGTAACCCAAAAGAAGGACTATATGTTGGCCAGTGAGTCTGTAGTGTTGCAAGCACATGGATTCACCAAGTTCAGAGACGTCAAACCAGGTGAAGCTATCATCATTCCAAAGGATACTAGTAAAGAACCAGAATCCCGTCAAGTCATCAAGCCTGAATTATTTGCACCAGACATTTTCGAATACGTTTACTTTGCGCGTCCTGATTCGGTACAAGATGGTGTCTCAGTTTACAGACTGAGAATTGACATGGGAACCAAATTGGCTGCAAAGATCCGTAGAGACTTGAAAGATGTTCAAATTGACGTTGTCATCCCAGTCCCTGACACTGCCAGAACCTCAGCATTACAATGTGCCGTGGAACTCAACGTCCCATACAGAGAAGGTTTCGTGAAGAACAGATACATTGGGAGAACTTTCATCATGCCAGACCAGCAAGAAAGAAGACTGAGTGTGCGTAGAAAATTGAATGCTATGGAGTCCGAATTTAAGGGAAGAAGCGTCTTGTTAGTGGATGACTCCATTGTTAGAGGTACCACTTCTAAGGAAATTGTGGCCATGGCTAAGGAAGCCGGTGCTGACAAGGTGTACTTTGCCCTGTGTGCCCCACCAATTAGACACAACCACATTTACGGTATTGACTTGGCTGACACCAAGGCCCTTGTCGCTTTCAACAGAGATGAAGAAGAAATCGCACAAGTTATCGGTGCAGACAAGGTGATTTTCCAAGACTTGGAAGACTTGGTTGCGTGCTGTAGCAGAGAAGGAATGGAGAACTTTGAAGTTGGTGTGTTTACTGGTAAGTACATTACGGGAGTGGAAGACAGCTACTTGGTTGAATTGGAAAGAATCAGAGCTCAGAATCAAAGATTGAAGGACAGATTTGAAAAGACAGGATTGAGCGTTGACGCATGCATTGATGCCAGTGACATGGTTGACGTCAAAGCTGAAGTCGACATCTCGATATACAACAGAGGCGACTACCAGTAGAATAGAAAATAGAATAAAGATTAAGCATATGAGAAGAAATATCTGAAGGAAACATAGATATATAAATTTCAATTCTGAGATGAGAATGGCTGCAAAAACATAATAATTACTACAATATACTGAAACTTAAGAATTGCTGCAAAAGTAAACCTGACTGTTGCTATGGTAAACTAAGTGGGTGCAATAAATTGAAATGTTACAATCAACTAGAAAAGCCAATATTAAACTTTTAAATGCCTCAAAACTCACTACAATAAATAGGTTACTACAATGAACTGAAATTTTACTTTCATTAAAAAGGTAGCTCCTCGAGAGGAAGATTAATTAAACTCGAGAAGCTCCTATGAGGATTAAAGACTGACACTTCTGGTGAAAACGGTCATGATAAATAACAACATGAAACTTACGACAATTTCAATAAGGATAACCATGTATGCAAAGTACTTGTAGTCACCAAAGAACAAAGCAAACTTACTTGCATTTCCGGAGTTATTAGGGGAAAATGCAACGAGGATGACATAGGAACATCTGACAATCAAGATGAGGGCAGTTAAGGCGCAAAGTGGTAAGGTAGAATGCAGTTCTTCAAACTTGATGTAAACGTGAACCAAACAACCCAAGTACAAGATGACGGCAGCTAAGAACAAGATTCCACTTGCCTTAGAGGCATCGACATTCTTGTCACCACTGGTAATTTCAACAGCACCAACAATAGACAAAATAATTGCTGCCAAGATCATTAAAGTTAAAATACGGAAAGGGTGCTTGAAAGGGAACTTCTTAACAGTGACGACTTTAGGAGAGGCGTCTTTTTCTTCATCGCTGCTTTCATCATTCTTTTCAACTGTGACGTCTATCGAATAAAAGTACTCAAGGAAAGTGAACAAACACTTTGTAGTGAAACCCAAAGAAACGGAATCAAAAGAGACAGTTGCAGAGTATAAACCAACGTTGAAATCATCTTGGTGAATAAAAACAAGACCCAAAATACCACCAACAAGCTTGAAAACAGTAAACAATCCAAAGAAAATGAAAAACAAGTAAATATTCTTGGTAGTACTAACTCTTCTCTTAATATATCTATAAAGAACTGAGTTAGCGATAGTTGCAATCAAGAACCAAGCTAATTGGACAGCAGAGACGATCTCCCAAGGCCTGTAGTATTGTAATTCCATTCCTTTGTAGGTGTTGTTTTTGTATGTATTGATAATGAGAATGAAATAATGAGCATCTTGTGTCGATTTATACTACTCTTGTTGCAAGCAGCCTCATCAACAAAACTGAACAAAGGCAAAAACCTCTGGTGTCCGTCTGCGCCTCAAAACCATAGAGCGTTTGTGGAGGGCTTCTTGGTCATAAACGGAGTACTTTTCCGTCAACACAAGTGGCTGGTATTGTTGAAACCGTATTTTGGGGGGTCACCTTCTTTCATTTAGTGCTATCTAAGGCGTAGTTTAATAGTCATGGTAGGTACTTTTTGCGAGCTCAAAACGCTTAATTATTCGAGCCGTTCCAAATACGAGAAATGCTTCACTTACAACTGACACATTCAATTATATTCAGGGTATGAAGTTTGTTGTTGTGTAGCCTGTTTCTAAACATCAATTTATACCATTCTAAGATACTAGTCTACTGACTGTTGAGAAGGGATCCAATGAAAAATTTAGTTCGATGTACCGTGGTTTAAATGAAGCGCCTCTCGTCCGTCCTTCTATTGCTTATCAACGCGCAAGTGGAAACGTCTAGAACAAAGTACATACTCAAACGGGTATCTCACCGAACTATGTATCATGTACAGGCGAAGCTAAGAAAGTTCAACCAAGATGATTGTATAACCTAAGCCTTGGCTAACTTGACACAAAGCAATATTTTGGAAATATAAATCCATATTATTAAGATTAGATGTGGCTGCAAGAGTTGGTTTATATTGCTATACACTGGTAACCTGCTCTCTATGATACTTATCGTTTTGCTTATCATAATTCTTATTATAAATATACCATAACCTCACTAACCAGTCTTTTGATAGAAGCTTTTAATCTACAACTTTGAAGCTAATTAATACAGCCGCACGAGGGCAGGTCGTGAAAAACAAGGCTTATGTTATTACGCAAGGGCTCCAACTGCTGATCCCCCACGAAACGGTATATATTTCGGAACGGTTTCGGAAATCTGTACATACTAGTATCAGTTGATAGACACTGATCACGTCAAGATAAAACCGGCCGCAGGTCGTACACTTTGTTTTAGTGAATACTCGTACCAGTTTCGAAAATGTACGGTTATGGTGCTTAAACCGAACAATTGGGCGCAAGACGTTGATTTTGAGTTTTTACTTCTCCACGATTTGTAGATACTCTAATATAACAAGAAACTCGTATCATACAATGTATATAGTTGCAGGCATACTTGATGACTAATTATGAGTATCAAAATCGGTAGCAGCTTGCCCTTTGACCGTTGGCATTTGTAGTTATTTCTCGGCGTTCCCTGGTGTCTGCTGCCTCTTCAAATTTAATTCGGAAAACTACTTTAATATCCGCAAAGTTCTGAAGAGTATAGTTCAAGTTATTAGTGGAGGATGCTACTTCAGTTAGGTTTAGGTTTTATAACGGTTAGTACGAGATATTATTCAGACGGTTTACCACTTGTCCTTTTCATTTGCAAAATGACAAACACTTGAGCAAAATAACGCAAACAGTGACGATGTGTTTGTTGAAGGCTAATTGTTGTTTTATTATTCCATATTACAGCTGAATTGATGGATTCAACTGAAAAGTGGAGTTACGAGGGAAGGGGTTTATTGTTAGCACTATTTGATTGCCTATGTAACCTAATATGGTTATTAAGGATACAGTTTGGGAGAACGTATTGGGAGGCAAAAGTATAAGCTTGAGGTTAGCTAAGGCCAGCTTTGGAAGATTCCGTTTTCAAGTATGTTTACACAGAGTATTGAGAGCAGAAGTTATTGGAGAATACACTTTAAAAGGATTCAGCAAGCTCTAATTACTTGACTCTTTGTTACATTCATACTTTTTTCTGATTTACAACCGAAACTAATTGAGTTGACTAGAGGAACAAGGAAGCAGGGCTATTTTGTGATTTTTCAAGCAGCAGCACCCATACTCTACAACAAGTTATAAAGGAAACTTTCTTTACAGGTCAACCTAGATAATGAGTTGAATTTATTCTGTTTTTGAGAAACAGTTTAAAGTACGCAAGTCGACTGATGAAATTAAGGGTCTTGCTAGGTCAAATAATCAATATATTCCCCACTATCACACCTTTGGAAAACATATAGTTTGAAAGGGCACGCTACACGGTGATAACACTTCTTGATTATGTTAGTGCATGCATTTTATTTATGAAATTGAATATAATGTATATGCGTCGGCTTACGAACGGCAGAAGGCTGTTTATTGTCCACTTGCTGTCATCTCTCAGTTTCCCCCACTTGGAACGGCTTGACACAATTTATTCTGAAAGAAATAATATACTTTAGAGGTTCACTTTGATTGTTCCCTGCATTCATACTTTCTAAAAGTAACAATCTAAATAACAAACGTCGACTCATCAACGAAGACACTATGATTATCCCCCTCAGATTATCAATCCTCCACTTTTTCAATGGCTGCGAAAAGGAATTTATTACCAAATTGGAACAACTTGATTAGAACATTATGCCCCACTAAAGACAGAAAGTCATGAAAAACGAGAGAAAGAACAGTCGAAGATAAGGTGGATGGGAATGTCTTTAATAATTATATGGCTGTTCATACGTTATTCATGTGGAAGATTAAATTGGATGGTACTTCATTATAAGATAATGGGAGTTTATTCACTAATTTCAATTAAAATTCAGAAAAATACAAGAATATCTTCATGTACTAGGTAAAGAATCTAAATTGTTGGTAATCTGACAAGTTTCTCATTCTTAAAGCAATATGGGTAAGCTCATTACAAATGTATCGAATACAATTAAGACTACGAATGTGCGAAAAGAGGAGTGTGCTCCATACAACAGTAGAGCGTACATTCTCACTCATTAATAGGGTTCCTCATTTTCCAAACAATGAACTCCAACGTTTATTATTCAATTGCCAAGAACAACACACTCAATAGAAACTCATATGGGTCAATATTAGGAGTAGTGGTTTTTACGTGCCTTGATCATAGTAAACCTACGAACACTAAAAAATAAACCTATTTAAAATTAAAACGTCCATACATAAGCTTTCGATGAATAACTAAAACGATCTGACTCGTATTCTCAGAAGTATATATCCAGATTGTGTGTAAAAGTAGACTAACATCTTAACTATATATCTCAACTTACATAATCATAATTCTTCTTACCTTTAAGTTATCGTAAGTGGGATCGTAGATACATTAATTACACATAAATGATTCAAATGATTTACCTGAATCCACCAATTAATCTGAGGAATAAACGTATATCAACTCCGAATACAAGACCATAAGAAATGTAAACA
The DNA here is from genome assembly GCA_030558205.1 of Kodamaea kaohsiungensis (nom. inval.). Lineage (NCBI taxonomy): Eukaryota > Fungi > Ascomycota > Pichiomycetes > Serinales > Debaryomycetaceae > Kodamaea > Kodamaea kaohsiungensis (nom. inval.). The sequence continues at coordinate 11,168 of JAJMRZ010000044.1, read as the reverse complement.
GCTTTGACCCACGCGTCCATTTGTTCCATTTGTTACTCTTCGTTCCTTTTCGTTCCTATCATAAAGAATGCTTATCAACAAAACATAACCCTTTTTATTGTTTATTGATATGATAAATATGATACAAACACCAAAAGTGATCTTTCATTCCCAATTTATAATTCACAAATTTGATTACACCCTGATACCCACGAGTATATTCTAGTTACTGATAGTCTATTTGGTATCGATTCATTGGTATCGATCACCCTACCTTCTCTCACCAAATATACTAACACCAGCTCCCATCTACCTATTAATAAATATGTCAATAAACATCATCTTGCCAGAACATTATGCTCAAAACCTTCTATCAATTCACCCTACTCTCTCACGTCATTTCTGTAAGTTTCTGCACACTAACTCAAGTTTAAACTATTAGACTGATCCACAATTTATCTTCGACACCTATCAACTAAATGCTAGATTCATTCACTCACCTAAACGTTCTTCACTACCTGACAATCATCAGGTCATCCATCTACACTCTGCACGTTCTAAACACCCTCTACACCCTCTCACCACTTACCACCACCTCTCACCAGCTTCCCCCTATCACCTTCTACACGTTCTTATCAAAAGCCACGTACTGCACATGCACGCGTTCCATCTATTTTCATTTTTTTTTCCATCACCAGTGGAAAAAAACACTTGGTCTTTAAATTTTATGGGACTTCTTCTGTTGTATCTACTCACTCAGGCAGTTTATATCGTAAAGAGAAAGTATCCCCTTATACGTCAGAAGTTAGCCATGGATTCGATTGCAAACTCAGCGCCTATATCTATCTTTTCATACTGTGCCTCATCAATTTTGATGACGGTTACCAATAAGTATGTCTTGTCAGGTTTCAGTTTTAACTTGAACTTTTTCCTTTTGGCTATTCAGTCTATTGTATGTTTGGTCACTATTGGTAGTTTGAAGGCCTTTGGTGTCATTCAATACCGTCAGTTCAACCTGGATGAAGCTAAGAAGTGGTCTCCTATTGCTTTCCTTTTGGTTGCCATGATCTACACTTCTTCCAAGGCCTTGCAATACTTGTCGATCCCAGTTTACACTATTTTCAAGAACTTGACTATCATCTTGATTGCTTACGGTGAGGTCTTGTGGTTCGGTGGTAAGGTTACCACCATGGCCCTTTCTTCGTTTTTGTTGATGGTCTTGTCTTCCGTTATTGCATGTTACGGAGACTCTGCTGCTGCTAAAACAGCTGATGACACCTTTGCCTTGTACTTGGGATACTTCTGGATGTTTTCTAACTGTTTCGCATCCGCTGCTTTCGTTCTCATCATGAGAAAGAGAATTAAGTTGACCAACTTCAAGGACTTTGACACCATGTACTACAACAACTTGTTGTCTGTTCCTATCTTGTTGATTCTGTCCGTGATCTTTGAAGATTGGTCCGCTAAAAACGTCGCCATTAACTTCCCAGAAGAAAACAGAACCTCTACTATTGTTGCCATGGTCTTATCTGGTGCTTCTTCCGTCGGAATCTCTTACTGTTCGGCTTGGTGTGTTAGAGTCACCTCATCCACCACTTACTCGATGGTTGGTGCGTTGAACAAATTACCAATCGCACTTTCGGGTTTGATCTTCTTTGACGCTGCCGTCAACTTCTGGTCTGTCTCCTCGATCTTTTTCGGATTTGGAGCTGGATTGGTGTACGCTGTTGCTAAGCAAAAGCAACAAAAGGAAGCTGCTCAACAATTGCCAACAACCAAGTAGACTTTTGATTCGAAGGATTGTTTAATTGTATACTATGTACTGTCATTATACTGATTTAGACTTGATCTAAGTAGAAATATATTATTTATATGAAAATTATGCTGAAGATATACGATTCAGTCAACTCGTGTATTCAGTAACACCTGTTCAGACAAGGATCATCTCTAAGAGGACAATGTTTACAAAAGTAACAACTTGAGAAATTGTAGCTGCATTCTTGTCATTTATACAAACCGTTCGACCCCTGCCTAGTTAATAATGTGCAGACCGTTTCAATTCTGTAAGGTGTTACCTAGTAAATTTGCTAGTGTAAATCAATTCAAATTTTGGAGTAGACTTGTGCATTACTGGGAATGACTGGTCCGTGACTTGATACGAACAAATAAAAAGGTTAAACTTATTGACGTCTACAGCACTTAAAACTAATACTTTCTTGAAGTGCTGGCGACTAGCGCAAGTGTCAGAAATCTAACTTCACAGTTCTAGAGAACTGACCTAGGACTAGATTCACTAACATGTTCTGTAGACTAATTTAAAAGCCAGAAATACATACAAAGACAAAAAATCTATGCGAAGATGACTAAACTTAGGTTCATAATTACAAAATGGAAAGCCTAATCATGGCTTACCTAGAAGCCAGTTCAGCCTCTTTATTGTTCCTTTTACCTTAAATAAGTTATTTTCGCTGAAAATGGCTGCAAAAAAATAACCTAAAAATCTGCCAAAATACAACTTGTTATGATCTTGCTAAAACTTTATGCTCAAAACCATCCATCTTTCATTTAGCAGTCTCAAATTATAACTGTGTCTTTCCACGTATTAACCATAGTTCAAACTATTTGATTTGTCCACAATACTCCCTCACAAAATTCTTCATCTGATCCTACCCATACCCAATTATCAATCCATAACTATAACCAAAACCTTGATACAAATTTACAATCTCCAACATCTACCCTCATACTCCAACCTCTACTCTTACTCTCACACTCACTCACCTCACACCCATTCTTAAAACAACCGAACCATCTCATCATGTCACGTACTGCACATACACGCGTTCCATCTGTTTTCATTTTTTTTTTCACCAGTGAAAAACACTTGATTCAGACGATCTATATTCCAAATAGAAAGTGTCCAACTACGTTAACCATGGATTCGATTGCTAACTCCGCTCCTATATCTATCTTTTCATACTGTGCCTCATCAATTTTGATGACGGTTACTAACAAGTATATCTTGTCAGGTTTCAGTTTTAACTTGAACTTTTTCCTTTTAGCTGTGCAGTCTATTGTATGTTTGGTCACTATTGGAACTTTGAAATCATTTGGTGTGATCCAGTACCGTCAATTCAATCTGGATGAAGCTAGAAAATGGTCTCCTATTGCTTTCCTTTTGGTTGCCATGATCTACACTGCTTCAAAGGCATTGCAATACTTGTCGATTCCAGTTTACACTATTTTCAAGAACTTGACTATCATCTTGATTGCTTACGGTGAGGTCTTGTGGTTCGGTGGTAAGGTTACCACCATGGTTCTTTCATCATTTTTATTAATGGTTTTGTCTTCCGTTATTGCTTGTTATGGTGACTCGGCTGCTGCAAAGACTGCTGATGATGCCTTTGCTTTATATTTGGGATACTTCTGGATGATCGCCAACTGTTTCGCTTCTGCTGGTTTCGTTCTCATCATGAGAAAGAGAATTAAGTTGACCAACTTCAAGGACTTTGACACCATGTACTACAACAACTTGTTGTCTGTTCCTATCTTGTTGATCCTGTCCGTGATCTTTGAAGATTGGTCTGCAAAGAACCTTGCAGTTAACTTCCCAGAAGAAAACAGAACTTCCACTATCGTCGCCATGATCTTGTCTGGTGCTTCTTCCGTCGGAATCTCTTACTGTTCGGCTTGGTGTGTTAGAGTTACCTCATCCACCACTTACTCAATGGTCGGTGCGTTGAACAAATTACCAATCGCACTCTTGGGTTTGATCTTCTTTGACGCTGCCGTCAACTTCTGGTCTGTCTCCTCGATCTTTTTCGGATTTGGAGCTGGATTGGTGTACGCTGTTGCTAAGCAAAAGCAACAAAAGGAAGCTGCTCAACAATTGCCAACAACCAAATAGACCTTTGAATCAAAGAATTTTTAATTGTATATTATGTACTGTATAATGTTTAGACTTGATAGACTGAAGATAAATATAAATGGCATTTAGTTAAAAATAGGCCTGCTCCTGCTATTCTAGAATTCGTTTTACCTTCAATTCAAATCTATTGCAACTTGAATAATGTATTGTGTATATGAATATATTGATTCTTAAGAAAATACTTGGCTGCAAATATTTGATTAATTGATGCTATTAGTTTCTGATAACCAGTTTACCACTTTCCTTAGTCACCTTAAGGAATCCTTCCAAAGTTCCATCCCAGTTATAGTTGCTGATAGAGGCATCTGGAAGTTTGATAGCCTTCTTTTTGTATAAATCAGTAACCGCATTCAAAGTTTCCACCTTCAGGTTTGGATCCTTCTTAATGTTGTACGAAAGCCAGAAACTCACAGTGGTGATGTTTTTGAATAATTGTTCTCCAAAGGAGTACTGTGCCTTTGCGTCTCCTGAAATATTTCCATAAGTAACCAAGGTACCACTGTGGCTCAAAGTAGAGACTAATTCAGCCAGGGTAGGTCCACCAAGGGCGTTGACAGCGAGTCTGAAACGTCCGTTGTTTGTGAGTTCTGGTAATTTTTTTTGGAAAGCTGGGTCCAAGAATTCAGAATGGGAAATAACCTTAGTTGCACCAAAGTCGTATAACGTTTTGATATCCTCTTCAGACTTACCGTCACGAATTACCAGCAAAGTCTTTACACCAGCGTTCTTTGCGATTTGGGTGAGGTATTGTGCAACTTGCGAGTTACCAGCATTTTGAACAATCCAATCACCATCAGTCCAGTCCTTGACAAAATTGTTAAAGATTTGGAAAGCAGTAGGAGGGTTAACACTCAAGGTAGAAACTTGATCCAAGGTTAATGCAGGGTCCAATTTATAGAATTCTCTTTCAGTGGTGTCTGCAATTGCATAGTTTCTCCAAGTACCGAAACTTACTGGAATAGATACAAGACGGTCACCAACTGAGTATTGAGTAACCTTAGAACCAACATGTAACACCTCGAAAACACCTTCATTACCACCTACAAAAGTTTCCTCTTCTGAACCTGTGTTACCCAACTTTTGCAAACGCGGGTGACTAGGATAAGATCCCAGGATCTGCCAAATATCTGCCGGATTGACAGGAGAAGCCAAAATCTTGACCACAAACTCGGTAGGGCCTAATTTTGATTCATCAATGGTGAATGGTGTCAGCAGAAGAACAGAGTCGAGTGGTCCTGTCTTGGTATAAGTAATTGCGTGTCCTGTGATTGTCATGATGAAGGTGTTTTATTAAGGATTAATGAAATAAATAGAGTTCCTGAAAAGAGTATTTATAGTATGAGAATGAGGTATTAAAGACTATGCCACAATTAAGTGGTATGCATGGGAGACTAGCTGAGTAATCACTGATGCAAGATGTCTAACTTTTGGATTCAAGATGTACTATTACCCAAGGGTATCAATAATTTTTGGTTAAATGTATGATTGTATCCACAGAAGACAGTGGCTTAAGTATGTGGAATGAATTATCGTAAGAGAAGTTGTTGTGGAGAGGGTTATGGAACTAATTGATTTGATGTATTGGCTGATTAATAGAGAGTCCAATTGAATGTTAGGAAATGAATCATCTATTATTGATACATGGATATATAAGCAACGGAAGAATTAAGTAACAAATTATCCAAGCACTAAAAGCAAACCGTCTCAAATAAGGGATGGATCCTTCCAGAATCTGACTTTTAGCAACTCCAAAATTTCAGTTATGATATTCGATTAAAAGTCAATTTTAATTATTAAATATGAATGAGATTAAAAGTCAGTTGAATTGTATATGGAAAGGTTTAAGATATAATGATAGATGATGGTAGTTTGTTAAAAATTTATAGAAGGGCACTTAATTTTTATAATAGAATTGTTGTAAACCATACTAACAATCATAATCAATCATCTATAAGCTTTAATATATCTAAGATCATAGTATTTACTCTACACTTATCACCATATATTGAAAATCTCACCCTACTAAAATTCATTGTATTTCATCATCATCTCATCATGTTACTTCATAGCTTTAAGTAATCCATAGACTATCTAATCGAATAATCTCAGACATTTCTATCAAATCTCTACACTCTAAATCCTCATTTCCATTCATCTCTCTTCACTCCTACTCACAGCCATTTTCCCCCCCACCATCTCCCTCCCCATCACCATCCCCCTCCTCCTCCACCTCAAACAAAAATTAACTTTTTCAGATTCAACTTTTTTTTTAATCAAAACATCACTTCATGACGGACTACTCATTGGAAACGATTCAAGGGTATTTAGAGCAATCGCTCAATCCTCAGTTGTCCAAGCAAGCTGAAGGATTCTTGAGGAAAGTTGAGACTCAACCTGGTTTCGCTATCAATCTTCTTCATGTGATCTCTCTGCGCACCATCAACGCGTCGGTTAGACTCGCTGGGGCATTGTATTTCAAGAACTTGGTCAAGAGGAAGTGGATGAACGAAGATGGCCAGTATTTGTTACCATTGGATGATGTTAACAAGATTAAGGACGAAGTCTTGGATGTAATGATTCTGTTGCTGCCGCAACTCCAAGCTCAATTAGGAGAACTGATCTCGCTTATTGCAGAGAGTGACTTCCCTCATAATTGGCCCAACTTGATTGATCAATTGTTAGGTAAGTTATCATTGGAAGACTTTGTACAAAACAGAGCAATTTTGACTGTCTGTCACTCAATCTTTAAACGTTGGAGACCACTTTTCCGTTCTGATGACTTGTTCCTGGAAATCAAATTGGTCTTGGAAAAGTTTGTAGATCCATTCTTGCAGATGTTTTTGTCTTTGGATAAGTTGATTGATACTCAAATCAGTCAACAGGATGCAGCTAATGCTGCTTTATTGAGTATCTACTGGGATAACTTACTCCTCTTGGTACAACTTTACTACGACTTCAACTGTCAAGATATCCCAGAGTTCTTTGAAGACAACATGACTGCCTTAATGAATATCATTCACAAGTACTTGAACTATTCACCACCAAAACCTAAGAATGGTGATGACGATGACGATGAAATTGATACTTTGATCAAGGTGAAAACTTCAAGTGTCGAATTAATCTTATTATACGTTACAAGATACGCCGACGTATTTGAACCATTGATCCAAACATTCATTACAAGCGTATGGTCAGTGATCAACGAATACGTAACGGAACAACCTAAATACGACTTGCTCGTTGTAAAATGCTTACAATTCTACTGTGCTATTGTCAAATTACCAAGCTACCAAAACATCTTCTTTGCTAACGAAAACTCCGTCAATGAAATCATTGAAAAAATCATATTGCCCAACATCTACTTTAGAACACTGGATGAAGAGCACTTTGAAGATGAACCTATTAGTTTTGTAAGATCCGACTTGGAAGGAAGTGACTTTGATTCAAGAAGAAAAGCAGCAACAGACTTTTTAAAGGAATTGAAAGAAATCAACGCAGAACTGCTCACTCAATCGGTTATGAAATACGTAAACCAATTCTTAAGTGGACTGCAGCTGAACTGGAAAAACAAAGACACAGCCATTTATCTCTTCAGCAGTTTGGCTGCTAAGGGAGCAGTCACCAATATCGGAGTCACACTGACCAACGTTTTAGTTGATGTTGTTCAGTTCTTCTCTGACTACATTGCTGGAGACTTGATGAACACAAGCAACACAGCACACCCCATTTTATTGGTAGACTCAATCAAGTATATTTTGGTCTTTAGAAACCAATTGACCAAAGAACAACTCTTGACCACATTCCCATTGTTGATCACACACCTTGGGAACAACAACCCTGCCATATATACATATGCTGCAATCACGGTTGATAAACTCTTGGAGATGACCAACTTTCAGTCGAACTTTGAGCCTATTTTCAACAAGGTGGATATTGCCCCATACACAAACCAGCTTTTGAGTGGATTATTCCATCTCATATTGCAGAAGAGCGATACACCAGAGAGATTAGCAGAGAACGAGTTCTTAATGAAATGTATCATGAGAATCTTGAGCTCAGCAGAAGACTCTGAAGTATTAACCAATAGGTTCCCATTGATTGACCAATTGATCCAGATCTTGAAAATCACTTCGAAGAACCCATCGAACCCCAAGTTCTCACATTACACATTCGAGTCGATCAGTTTGCTCATCAAATACGACTTGGGTAACATTTCCAGGTATGTAGAATTGGTGATCCCTGCTCTTTTGAATATCTTGGGTGAAGATGTCCAAGAGTTTGTTCCATACACATTCCAGATCTTGGCCTTCTTGTTGGAATCTTACCCTAGAGCCAACGGATTACCAGAAAGTTATAAGTCGCTTGTCAAGCCAATGATGTCACCATCCTTATGGGAATTCAGAGGTAACATTCCAGGAATCACAAGATTAATTTCTGCCATCTTGGAGCAAGACCTGCTGGTGTTCTCGCAACAATCTCAAGACCTCATTCCACTTTTGGGGATTTTCCAAAAGTTGTTATCTTCCAAAGTGAATGATGTGTATGGATTTGACCTCTTGGTTTCGATTATTCTCCATGTCAACTTGGAGGCAATTCAACCATACTTGAAGCAAATCGGAACTTTGATTTTGACCAGAATGATGAACTCGAGAACAGACAAGTTTGTTAAAAGGTTTGTATTGTTTGTACTGAGCTTGAGTGCACTGGGATTAAGCCAGCAGACCAACCACACTAAAATAGATTGCAACTTTATAGTTGCTTGGTTCGATGCGGTACAGAGTGGAGTTTTCCAGAATATATACAGCACATTCATTTTGCCCACGTCTGGATCGATAGCAAACTTGCATGATAAGAAGATTGTGAATGTGGGGTTGGTACAGTTTGCACACAGCCAGCAGACTGCATTGATTGGACCAACAGTAGAACAGGTGATTAAGAATTTGCATGGGTACGAGGGTATTGGAAAGAAGACCAACAACGTAGCTACTGGAACCGTAGCTAGCGGGGCCAGCGGAGCAGGATCAGTACCTGTAGCACACGATGAGTTTGAGAGTGCGGCGACATTTGGATCACAATTCTCTAAGATTGTTTCGATTCCTGCCCCACAATATGACCCATTGGCTCATATTAAAAGCAATGATTTGCAGACGATTAAGATCCTCATGTTGAATGAATTGAAAAAGGTTGATGGGAGCATTGTGGCACAACTTCCTACGGAAGTACAACAACAACTCAACCAACTTTAAATCCGAGGAAAAGGTGGAGATTAGTTTAATATGAATTAAAGAAGCTAAAAGTAGGTTATGATGTTATAGTTTAATAGTATGTAGAATGAGTTAATGAAATCAGTGTTGATTAAAAGAAAGAGTAGTACGGGTGAAAGTTATTTCTATGAGAAAAAGGTTCAATCATCGAAGGAGTGTATGCTTCTCGGTAAAGTTATAGCTACTTATTCTCTACTCATCACTCATATAAATCCACCTTATTCATTCTTATTATATCAAAAGCCCAAGAGGCCATACAGCCTCTTGGATTTACGGTCAACTACATCAAATCCAGCATTCCTCATAAACATTATAATACATAATCCACACTAATTTTCTTCTATCAAATTGAACAACTCCTGTTTTGGTTTCTCATCCAACGCATCTTCTTGTTTATCACCTTCTTGTTCTTTCAACTTATCTAATCTATCTTTTTCTGCAATTTCAGCAGCAGTTAAGAATCGACCTCCTTGTCCTCTCGGACGCCGCATTGCGTGTTTATGTCTTGATTCGTGCAAGTACGGTTTCCTTGTCCGAGCAATCTTCAAGTTTTCTTCTAGTTTAGCTCTGGCTATTCTGCGTTTTAATATACGGTGGTATTGTTTGGCATTTACATAAAATGGTTGTTCATCTTCGGTTGCAGTCGCTGAACTAACTGGTACCCCTGTAACTGGAGTTTCTTCCGGGGCAGCAAAGTATTGGGGAACTTGTTGTGTTTCATAATACGGAGTGGACAGTGCCAGCGACGTAGGAGACTCCACTGGCGCTCGTGCCCTATGTTCATTTGTCTGTTGAACCACTCCTTGTTGATTCTGAGCATTCAGAAGCTGGCTCAACTCTTCCTGCTGTGTATGCGTGTTAAAATATGCATCTTGATAATAAGTGTCGTTGCCTGTGTGTAACGACGTCATTTCAAAGAGTGTAAGGTGACTTCAGTGAGTGTTTAATAAGGATAGTATACGGTTTAGTCCTAGTTTTGTGCTAATACAATGGTTCTATTTCTCTTAATAAATTCATTCGAAAACTTTTTTGTTCGCAAAAACCGGTGACGGAGATGTCACGTGAACTTCTTAGAGATGGGATGGTTAATATGGGGAAGAGTAGTTGATGGTGCTTGTTGAGGCACGAGATCTGAGTGTTGAGTGTTGAGTGGTGCTGTTAGTGGTGAGTATTAGTTCTAATTATATTTGGTTGTATTTGGTTGTATTAGTTTGATATGTTGGTATGTTTTTTTTTTGACACAAGGAGGTGGTGATGTAAGAACCGCCTGGTTGAGTATGTGTGTGTGAAAGTTAACAAGAGAAGAAGAAGGGGAAGACGGGGGAGGTAGTACAAGTAGAAGATACTCCTGGATGGTTTTCCTGGTTAGTTGCTAGTTGTAATGAAATGATATATCATCTTATTCAATGTATGGTTCTTAGACATTCTTGAGCATACTAAACGTTGGATGCTCTGAGATAACATGATACTTTAACGTAAATAAGCTTGGAATTGATATTTTAGTAGTTCAAAAGACAGTTTATGATTTTAATATATCCAATACACCGTTGCTGTATACTCGGTATGTATAATATTGATAGCCATATCCTTGTGATTCCAACATGACAACATAAAAACTTGGTTGACTAGTAGACACACCTTTATATTATTGGGTATTTAAAGATATATCAATTAACGATACCATTGAAAGGCAACTTTCTTTTTGTTTTAATTTATCACAGGTGCTATATTAATATCGTATCCGTTCTATCTTTCTATTCTTATTTATTATGCTACTAAAAAAAATATTAATGGCTGCAAATAATTTGCGCAATTATGTATGATTAACGTACAATGAATAGAGGTGATTACAATACTTGTAAATGATATTCTGTCCTCTAGTTCCACATTGTTTCAATAGGGCCTAAAGCACGCCCAACTCCAGTTACAGCTTCTAAAAAGGTGGATGTTTCACATGTAGAAAAGGCACATGCCCAACTTGATGGATTACAAGTTGA
>JAJMRZ010000043.1:0-23332 GCA_030558205.1 Kodamaea kaohsiungensis (nom. inval.) | reverse complement strand
GTTCCTCCAGGAGCTGCTGGAACGGTAGAGGTGGTCAAGCTTCCAGTCCAGCTCTGAGATGAAGTGACAGTAGGAACAGGTACAACGACAACATCGGTGTTAGTGAACTCTCCAGTTTGTGTGGAAACAAATGAAGTGTTACCAGTCCAAGTAGATGTAACTGTGACAGTTGGGTTTGGAGGAAGTAAAACAATTTCAGTCGCTGTTCCTCCAGGAGCTGCTGGAACGGTAGAGGTGGTCAAGCTTCCAGTCCAGCTCTGAGATGAAGTGACAGTAGGAACAGGTACAACGACAACATCGGTGTTAGTGAACTCTCCAGTTTGTGTGGAAACAAATGAAGTGTTACCAGTCCAAGTAGAAGTAACTGTGACAGTTGGGTTTGGAGGAAGCAAGACGATTTCAGTAGCAGTTCCACCAGGGCTGGCTGGGACGATGGTTGTGCTCAAGCTTCCAGTCCAGCTCAGCGATACTGTATTAGTTGGAACTGGAACAACGACAACATCAGTGTTAGTGAACTCTCCAGTTTGTGTGGAAACAAATGAAGTGTTACCAGTCCAAGTAGATGTAACTGTGACAGTTGGGTTTGGAGGAAGTAAAACAATTTCAGTCGCTGTTCCTCCAGGAGCTGCTGGAACGGTAGAGGTGGTCAAGCTTCCAGTCCAGCTCTGAGATGAAGTGACAGTAGGAACAGGTACAACGACAACATCGGTGTTAGTGAACTCTCCAGTTTGTGTGGAAACAAATGAAGTGTTACCAGTCCAAGTAGAAGTAACTGTGACAGTTGGGTTTGGAGGAAGCAAGACGATTTCAGTAGCAGTTCCACCAGGGCTGGCTGGGACGATGGTTGTGCTCAAGCTTCCAGCCCAGCTCAGCGATACTGTATTAGTTGGAACTGGAACAACGACAACATCAGTGTTGGTAAACTCTCCAGTTTGTGTGGAAACAAATGAAGTGTCACCAGTCCAAGTAGAAGTAACTGTGACAGTTGGGTTTGGAGGAAGTAAAACAATTTCAGTAGCAGTTCCTCCAGGGCTGGCAGGGACGGTAGAAGTGCTCAAGCTTCCAGTCCAGCTCAGAGACACTGTATTAGTAGGAACTGGTACAACATAAATATCAGTGTCAGTGGACGCACCAGTTTGAGTTGTCACAAAGGAAGTGCTTCCTGTCCAGGTCGATGTTATATTAACAACTGGATTTGGTTGTAACAACTGACCATGAGACGTGGTATTAAGACGAACTTTATTCCACCTACCTACATGGGCGTTGCTGTATGGGATGTCAGGAGTTTCGCTACAGATGTAATCGTTATAGTAGATTACATTAACTGTAGTGTTCTCTGTTGCTGTGTTTGCTTGTAAGTAAACTACCGGAGTCCAGCCAGCAGGAACATTAGAGTAGGCAATTCTAAATCTCGAAGTAGTACATGTAATAGCGATGTTCTGGACATCCACCAGCTTGGGGAACCAAAATTGGTTAAGGCTGTTAGTGTAACCGTAAATAAGACTCTTACAGTCTAATTGGATGTCAGTTGTTCTCGCAGTTACTCCAATGTGACCCAGCGTGTGTTCATTAGCACATTTTCCAGCCACGCTATAGAGTTCCCAAGTAGTAGGCTGGAGAGATTCTCTAGCGTAACCCATACCATAATACCAGTTCGGAAGGGAGAAAGGGTTAGGTGCTGAGATTTGGTTAGCGCCGTCTTTGAAGACTACAGGTTCGTTATTGGCAAAACACAGCAGTGCTGCTTGTTGGGTGAGACTATTTTCTGCACCCCAACCAACATCAAATAAAATCGGAAGGCTGATAGTACCATTAGCTATTGTTGAGGGAGAAACGAGGCTAGTAGCAGTACAGTGTAAGAAGGAAGATAATCCACCATTTGCACGATCCAAGTCACAGCTAGCGAAAACGGTTCCAGAATCAGTTTTGATGTCAACAGTAGCGTCATTAGTTAAAAACTGATATACACATGGCAACTCGAGAGTAATTGTATCTCCAGGATTGACATTTTTGTTTATATTCCAGCCTATTGTTGCGACCCAAGAAGGATAGAATGGGGTGTTATATAAACTGATAGGATAGTCATCATAGAAGTTAGAAGTTTTGTATTCGAGGTCCAAGGAAGTGAAAATTGATGCTTCAGCAGCCAATGCAACACTTGCAAAGAAAGCCAATGGCAACAACATATTCTGGTTTCTAATTAACAAGAGGAAGAAACAAATGGGAACTCTACTGCCCTTTTATATTAAACAAGAAACCAACAAAGGGTGCAAAAAAGTGCAAAATCTGCGAATGAACTTCTTGGTATCTTTCACAGCATGGTTAAAATCAATTAGTGTAAGCCGGGGAAAACCCGAGGGCAAACATAACTGGTACAAAGATGATGTGTGTCTTTAAAATAATTTAAGTTGTATATTGTAACATTGGAGTAGTTTAGTCTTGAATAGGTATTGATTTTATCCGGACTTACCTTGTACAGCTCTTCAAGAATAATATTCATCGCACTCCACACATCTGTAAGACCTGGAAAGCTTATTCCTAATAAGTATTAGATATTCTCTTGTGTTTTTAACTTCTTCACTGAACACTCAAACTCTTCGCTACATAAAACAAGAAATAAAAGGTTACACAAACTAAATTTTGCACCAGCCGTGGTCATCGGGTGCATCGAAGATCTTGTCAAATTACGGTGAACTATAGTATATTTTATGATGTTCACTTTACATAAGTAGCGTTAAAGACTTGTTAGGCGAGATTCATCAAATTCCGCTATGTTTAAAAGTTAGTTTTCAGTTGAGCGGAATTTGACGTTGTCGATCTATCGACAATTCAAGATAACACTAGAGAATAATATGGTCATTCTAGCACGTATATCCTCTTTTTGTCTCCTTTCATATTGTTTGCTTGCGCTTTACAATAAAATTATGTGGTTATGAAGAATTCTGTGGCCCACATTGTAGTAATAATAATCAAAATTCTTGTCTCGGATTTTAATCAATTGTTAAATTAAATTATTGTCTTAGATGATGGTTTTGATATTATGATACGTTTACTATTGAGGCAATCATGTTGCTGAAAAACATAACGTGGGTCTTAAACTACATGGAAGTTCTCTCAAAATTGTAAATATTATTTATGTATGAAATACTGTGAGGTTTGATACCCTTTAGATATATACTCGAATGTTGAAAAGGGTTTCCTAAATGGTTCTACTGCCAATAGTTGAAAAAATACAAAGCGATAAGATTGGCTGTATATTAAAGTATAACTGGGAATTCAGTGCTCTGTAATAATAGCCTGATATTAGTTATCAGTACGGGATAGTGAATTTTGTCAATAAAAATTCTAATGAATTTCTATTGAAGGCTCTAGGAAACTGAAGGCTCTTTGATTCACTAACGGTGATAAGTTCACTCACAAAGTTAAATTATGAATAAATAGGAGGTAAATCTGGCATAGCAAAGTAAAATAGGTAACTAAAAGACCGCCTTAGTCCTATAGTTGGGAATAGGGTTGTTTCAGTTCTACAGGTTTAATATTTCTTTGTTCAACAAAGACTTCTATAGTGCAAAAGTCATTTTGTAACCTCAACTACTGTTCAAATTGAATTTCATTATTGTAGAGTACATTAAAACAATTAATAAATTAATCTGGTCACTAAAAAGATCGATCAGCGCAAACCAGATGCTTATTTGTTCTTTGTGGTTTTGATGTACATACCCATAAAATTTTATTGGTTGCGGAACTATTACCGAGGTTTAACTTTGTGGTGTTGCACAGATATGGAAATGTACGCTTGTTTACTCGTAAGATTGCCGTTATAGTCGGCAGCCTCCAGTTACGGTAGCCGTTAAAAAGGTCATAAAAAAATAATCTAAGCCCATCTCTTCATTGCTAAACAATAGAGATTTCAATTGATATTTGAGAAGCATTTTTCTTGATATTTAAAAACTAATCGAATTACAAGTTTTAGTCATTAAATTAGTACTTTCTAGTTTATTTTAAGTCGAGGACTCATAGAAGGAGAGGCCAAGCATAAGCAATGAGTTGCCTTTGCAGAATTTTGTGTGCGTGTGTTTTGTGCTTATTACTTCAACTAGTCTTCGTCAATCTCATCAGTAATTTAGCATATTTAGTATATGTAGGTTATGAGTCTAAATGATTTAGATAACTTTAATTTTAAAGTTACCAATGTGGATGATTAAATCATTTAAGTGTTGGTTGAGATTTTACTTGACAGAGGTTTAGTTTAAAGTTTTGACAGAAGTTTATTAAAAAGTTTGGCATACGTTTAGTTTTATATCGACTTACTACGATATCGGCTTAACTTGGCATTTATTGTTGTGTAGTGGAGGTCTTTTTCGAAGTGAAGTCATAATAATAGTCATGTGTAAGTCATATTTTTTTGTGATTTGGCTGCGAAATCAAGTACGGAATATTGACAATTATGCAAGCGTTCAAAACATGTGCGGCAGGTGGCTTAGACGAAAGCAGATAACTAACGCATTGCGATCACAGACCCGGGGAGCTCCAAGTGGTGAGAGATGAGGTAAAATATTTTTCTGTTAGATAAAATATGTTAAATAAAATAAACTGCTACCTCTATCATGAAGCCGAGGAATCTTACGAGCAATCCAGACGTCACCTAATTTACACACCTAAAGGTAAAGGTTGCTGAAAATGACCTTATACAAAATTATTGTGTTCTTGGATTCAATAGATAAGGTTGTATTTTCTATTATGTAGATCTTCAATTCGTTAATTCTTTCTCTTCTTGGTAAAGCTATCACAAGAACTGAGGAACGCATTAAACGAAACCTCTTGAATAATTTTAACTCTACTGCACTATTTCACCTCTTTAACTTCTTTATATTCTCCTATTTATAGCTGGTTTTGAATTTGTTTAGATGAGCGATGGTTGGAAGTTCTGACATATTTCTGTATATACCCTTTAAAAAGTCTATTTATTGAAATTAGCGATTTACATTTTATACTTCACAAATTATAGATTGGCATTCCAACAAAACTAAACGTTTTAAACCTAAGGGCTACACCTGGATATATTAAACAATAGTTAATGATATTCCTTAGTGTGTCAGAATTGTTCCCGTACGGTAAAAACTGACCCTCACATTTAGCTCTTTCACCATCGCCTTACCCAGGATCTACTTGAAAACTAGTACGAAATTATTGAACATCCTTGTCATCATCCTAAGTTATGTGAGACATCGGATATACTATTGCTATCATTGACGATTAAAATAACACAGGTATATTGAGATCACATTGTTTCAGTATAGAATTCCCCTGCTCTCATGAAGTCCTTGTTATTATTGATTGTGATTGTAGCCCATCCATTTGTATTTTCTCTTCATGGGGTGCAATTTACACTTCCAAGGTACAGCTCTTCACGAGTTCACATGATATTGTTTACCAAAGTTACTTGCTGACGAGGCTTATCATTAATTTGCAGCCTCTTGGGCCCATGAAAGTGTGAATATGACTTCTCTTTATTATTCCGACCTTCAAACTTGTCTCCATGACAGAAAACGTTGACTCAAGTTGACTTCTCTTGGCCTTGCTATCTATTGTTCAGCTTAATGTGAAGAACAATGCTATACTTTTCCATGGGAAAATGTATAGCACGAAGGCCAAGCATATCTCTGAGGCCAAGCAACTCAACAATGATCTAGCATTCGAGCTGACACAAGTCGTCAAACTGTTCAGCCATTTATATACTGAGTATACGCTTAAAGTTATGCTGCTCGATAATGAAACAACCTCTGATATTCAAGGTTCTCAAGCAAAAGACCGGCTTGGGAGTGGCACACAACAACACCCAATTGTTCTATCAAGATAACACTACTCAAGATAAGTTTCTTAATGTTAGTCAATATGAAGACTCAAAATCCGTTCCATATTGTAAGGCCACCAAGCGCAGTGGAATTGAGTATAGCTCATATACTTTAACTCTACCCCATACCACAGTAGTGGTTTTCTACCATCACATTATGCCTATAGTTGACTATGAATATGAAGGTGTTGTTTATAGGTGGATTGATGAGAGTAAATCACCCTTCATGTATGATGAATATACTTTGTACCAGTTGGGTAATCATCGGCAGGAGTCACTTGTTGATAGCTGGGGTAGAAAGACTGATAAACTAGAAGGAAATAGGAGTTTACTTGGATTCTTAAAACTTGGAGCTAGACGTAAGAAACCAGAATTCTTTCAGGATGCAAGAAGAATTGGCGACTTGAGAGAAGTTGGGAATGGCAATGCAGAGATGCACTTTGATGGAAGAGTTAATGAGGATGTATTGGCTCATTTGATGGTGGGATTAATGGTGAAAAGGTATGAAGACGTTTTGGAAACAAGGAGAGGAATGTTAACAAGACTCTTTCCTCGTGGAGTAGGATTCTAAACTTCATGTGGATCCTACAATATTACTTCTACCGTCACTACAAAACTAGGTTATACCTGTTAAGTTATTCTTTTATTAAGTATTCATTGAAGAACCTTCCTTTTAAAGTGTAGTAAATGTAAACATTTTCGTTTCTAAAGAAACCAATTTTAAATAGTCAACTTGGATCCGTGGTACTTGAAGTTGTTTGCCACAGCTGCAACAGCAACATCTGGAACCACTCTTTCTGGGAATCCCTTAAATGATTTAGCGTATGTTGCGACGGAGTGTGAAATCAATTTGGTGTTGACGTCCCATACTTCATAGTCCACGTTGTGCAAGTCGTCACACAACTGGTGGTAGCACTGGTCAAGCCATTCGCCTTCAATACCTCCAAACAATTCCTGTTCTTTTTTTGTCTTGACGCTTTCTGCTCCAGCAGCAATTCCTCCACTTGGGATGCCGTGCACAAGGAATCCAACGTAGTCAGATCTACCGTCCAACACAGTTAATGATGAGTTTAATCCCTTGCTGTGGTAGTAGTCAATGTACAAGTCACGCAATTCAGCAGATCCATTTGGATGCTCCTCGTTGTTTGCTGCGTAGACGTAGTTAGCGTGGTTTGGCAGTGCCATCATGTCGTAGTCCATAAACAATCTAATCTTCTTGTTTTCTTCAGGAGTCAAGTTTTCGGCATAGTAGTCTGAGCCGAGCAATCCTTCTTCTTCAGCAGCCCACCATGCGAATCTCACGGCGTTGTTAATTTTGTAGTTGGATAATTGTTTGGCAACTTCCAAGAGCGAGAGTGTTCCACTTCCGTCATCGTTGATACCTGGTCCTTCGAAAACAGAGTCAGAGTGTCCACCAAGGAAGACGACGTTGTCGTGGTCTCCGTAGACGGTTTCTGCAACGACGTTCAAAGTGTTGATGGTTTTCACGTACGAGTCGACGTAGAGCGTGACTTCGAATTCGTGGGATGGGTCTTTGGTGAGTGCGTCAATGTATTCTTGAGCGTCTTCTTTAGAGATGGAGACAGTGGCCACTTCGTCACCGGTTGGGCTTCCCAATGTACCGTGAGTAGCACCTTCTTTGTCAAAGATAATGACACCAACGGCACCTGCTTTGCCAGCATTGGCTGACTTGCTTCCAAAGGTACATTCGCCTCTTTCGACAAGGACAATGGTTCCATTGACGCCCTTAGAGAAGTCTGAGGCATCACATCCGTAGTTCTTAGCCAAGGACAATGCCCCATGGACAGGTCTAGTATCTTTAGTTGGTGGCGTCATACCAAGAGCCAGTAAAGACTTTGGTTGGGTTCCATCGATTAAGAGAGAGAAAGCTTTAATTCCAGAGTCGATAGCAGGAAACTTTTGAGTGGATACTCTATAGTAACCACCGAGTTTGCCCAACTCTGTCAATATATACCCAATAGTACCCCAGTGACCAGGCGAGCCAATCACACGAGTAGGATGGTCGTAGACACCTTCACTTCTTTGAGCAATCTCAAACAAATCCTTAGCTCTCTGCTCCAAGGCGTCCTTAGTAATAAGCGATTGTAAAGTCTCTGAGTCCACAAGTGGGAGACCATTGAATACAGACTCAGACATTATATCTGTATCGGTAACATCTGCGAAACCGGTCAAGTCTTCATCAGCTTGCAACACCTGCTGTGCAACAGGGAGTGCATTAACAGATGTAACCAAAAGTGTAGCTATGTTTAAAAGAGATTGTAACTTCATAATGAATCTCAACTAAGAGTATAAAGAAGAGAGATATATAGAAAGATAAATAAAGTGTGGCACTATGCTGGGGGAGTCATTGTACAAATAGCGTTGCCTAATTGGGACGAGATAAGCTTGGAGAAGAGAGAGAGATTGACGAGATTGGTGTGGATTGTTAGTAGAGATGAGAAGATCGCTTGTTGTTGTGTCTTGTGTCTCTTGCCGCGCAATGTGATCATCACTTCTCTACTCATCTCTGCTAGACTGTTTGTCTCTCCATTTAAGTGTAATTATTAATGCTGATCGTTATAGGATGAAATTGTCCGTTTTGGGTGCAAATTACATCGTTTGTAGCGAACAGATTGGTAGTATTAGAATGAGAAGATTAGGTAGGCTGATTGATCAATAGATTATACTAATTATACGTTAATGCTTTTGCAGTAGTGAGTTACATCATTGAATAATCATATGAATGTAACCAAAAGAATTGTAATCACATGAACCTTCATAAAATATTCAAAAAATCATCAAGAGACTCGGGAGAATCTACGCACTCGCATTCTCACTCACTCTCGCACACTCTCGCACACTCTCGCACATACTCTCTCTCTCTCTCTCTCTCTCTCTCTCTCACGCTCTCAGACTTTCATACACACACAAGCTTTCTCTCACACTCACACCCAAGCCCACCCACATGAAACATCATTGCCACTTTCGTGTCAACGCACAATAGATAAGAATAAACGAATATAAACAAACTATGCATGATATGATAAACTAACACCTCAATAACATGTTTCATATACACGTCCGCATTGATTCGACTTCAATACATACCATCACTTAACTCACTCAACCTCTTTCACCTTCTACATCCCATCTCTATCTTCACCTCATTCCTCACACATACCCTTCTTTCGCGCTACCCAATTTCCAATAAAATGATCATTTTGATGATTAATATAAAACAACTTTATACGCATTATTAATATCAACCATTTCAAATAGATACCCAGATACATGTCATCATCATCATCACGGAAGAAGCTTCTTTTAATGGGCCGGTCTGGCTCAGGGAAGTCTTCCATGCGTTCCATTATCTTTTCCAACTACTCAGCTTTTGACACACGTAGATTAGGTGCCACTATAGATGTGGAACACTCGCATTTACGTTTCTTGGGTAATATGACACTCAATCTTTGGGATTGCGGTGGTCAAGAGGTCTTTATGGATAACTACTTTACTAACCAGAAGGATCATATCTTCAAAATGGTCCAGGTGTTAATTCATGTATTTGATGTCGAGTCCAAGTCAATCAATAAGGATATCGAGAAATTCGTTAAAGCATTGACTAACCTTCAGAAGTATAGCCCTGGAGCTAAGATCTTCGTTCTTTTGCATAAAATGGACTTGGTTCAAGTGGACAAGAGAGATGAGTTACTCCATTTGATGATGGATAAATTACAGAAAATATCTAACCCATACCAATTCAAGTTGACTGGATTCCCTACTTCTATTTGGGATGAAAGTTTATACAAAGCCTGGTCACAGATTGTATGCTCGCTCATTCCTAACATGAACCTTTTCAATAATAACCTTGTCAAGTTTAACAAGATTTTAGATGCTGAAGAAATCATTTTATTTGAGAAAACAACCTTCCTTGTGATTCTGTCAACTACGCTGATTGAACAAGAAATTAATAGCAGTATCACAGCTCCAGGAGGACAAGAATTAGACCCTAAACGGTTTGAGAAAATCTCAAACATCATTAAAACATACAAGCAATCGATCTCGAAGTTACGGGCGAACTTCTCCAACTTGATTATCAGAGGTTCTCAGGGCAACCATTTTTATATTGATATCTTGACAGATAACATTTTCATCATGATTATATTAAAGGATAAAGATAACGTGAATAACATGGTTCAACATGAAGAATTGTTGATCTTGGAGAATATAAAAGCTGCTAGGAAATGGTTTGAGAAGATTGAGATTGGAAGAGAATAATATATGCAAGGTCCTTGGAAGGAATGATAATTAATGGAAAGAAGAGAATATATAGTAATAAAGGTAGAGTTAGAAATGCTGTAGAATTCACGGTTAATCATTGGAAGTGGTGAATTACTTCATTGGTATTTGGAGAGCCAAGAGTTCATAGGAATATGATACAATTCTTAGACCAACTGTGAGATTGTACCACACAACTTCATATACTCATCACTCTCAAATCCAACACTCATCCCACTCTCATCTCCGACTCATCCCACACTCATATATCACTTATATCATTCGCTTTTACCAATCTAATTAAAATCTTAACCTTTCACTAACTTATTGCAGTTCTCATACCTCCCAAATACCAATACTTTCCAATCAATCTTCGGAACAGACTTAACACATCCGATAGTCATAGATATGCTGAGTTGAAATTCAACATGAAGAACAAATGTGTCTAACAAGGGACATGACATCATACATTAAGGCCAAGTCGTATTTCCGAAGGTCTGCTCCAGCCTCACTATCATTAACAATAAAAGTCAAAACCCTATTTTCTTAATTCATCAAACTCCTAACTATCTTATCTACTTTATCGCTTCACATACTCCTTACTCCTTAACTCATCCCCTTTTTTCTCCCTTCTCCCCTCTAATCTCCTTCACTCCTTTAATCTCCTCACTCCACTCGTACAATTTCCAAAGATTTTCAGTGAAATTAATGAATATTCAAACAAAGTATAAGATGTAAATAATGGGGGGTGTCGAGATAATAAACGTTACTTAAGATTGGTGCATGAGATTAGTTTCTTATTAATCTTATCGTTTTCATACTACTATGTTTAGTATATCAATTTTCAGCTTCACCCTTTTCTTATAAAGTGTATAACCACTTTAAACTTTAATGAAGTTAATTAACATTCCTCATGGGCTACAATATGTATTAAACGACCAACACAATTCTGGTATTGATTAGATTGACGATCACCCTCGTCTCTCTCTAAGTATTACCTATCGAGAACCCTTCACTAGCTAAAATTGGCGTTGCTCTCATGGTATACATGCCCACATGCACCAAGGCTTAAATTTTGAATATTATCGTATTCTCTCGTGCGCCGGTACGAGCTGATCGAAATAATGCTTCATAGTAGTGTGACCAGGGTTTAGCATACTGTTCGTTCAATTCACAGTAAAGTAGTTATATAAGTATACGATTATCCCCCATTCATCCTCTTTCCACCACTTTCTCTCCCAACATACCGTAATTCATTGTTCTTTCGTCTCTTAACCCTCGCGTTACTCGATCAATCCACGTTCAAAGTGAAAAAGTACGAACTTTTAATTTAAAATTTTATATCAACACTACTATCAATGGGCAAAGTAGCACAATTGTTAAGTCATCCTACCGAGTTACGTGCTGTTATTCAGCTTCTCTACTTCAGGAAACCTCTTCATGAGGGTCCTGCTACCCAGGCACCTTCTTTGAAGAAGTGTTACAAGTATTTGAACTTGACTTCTCGTTCTTTCGCTGCTGTTATTCAAGAGTTGCATCCTGAGTTACGTGATGCCGTGATGTTGTTCTATTTGATTTTGCGTGCTTTAGATACCGTTGAAGATGATATGACTATTGACCCTACTGAAAAGGTTGAGTTGTTACAACTGTTCCATGAGAAGTTGAACACTAAAGATTGGACTTACCATAAGAGTCAAGAGAAGGATCGTGTTGTTTTGGAGAACTTCGACCAAATCTTGACTGAATACCATAAACTTAAGCCTGAGTACCAGGATATTGTTAAAGATATCACCCATAAGATGGGTGACGGTATGGCCGACTATATTTTGGACGAAGACTTCAACTTGGAAGGTGTAGCCTCATGTGATGACTACGACTTGTACTGTCACTACGTTGCAGGACTTGTTGGAGAAGGGTTGACCAAGTTAATGGTATTGGCCGGATTCTCTGACGACACCTTGTCTAAAGATAAGTTTGAACGTTCCAACTCAATGGGATTGTTCTTACAGAAAACTAACATCATCCGTGACTACCACGAAGATCTTCTTGATGGAAGATCATTCTGGCCTAAGGAAATCTGGTCCAAGTACACTGATTCCTTGCCATCTTTCCACAAAGATACAAGTGCAGAATCGCAAACTAAAGGTTTAGAATGTATCAACCACTTGGTGTTGAACTCAATGCAACACATTGTAGATGTGTTGGACTACTTGTCGATGGTGAAGGACCCTTCATCGTTCAACTTTTGTGCGATTCCTCAGGTGATGGCCATCGCAACTTTAGCATTGGTATACAACAACCCTAAGGTGTTGCACGGCAATGTGAAATTGAGAAAGGGATTGACATGTCAATTGATTTTACAAAGTAGAACATTCCCTGGAGTCGTTGCTATCTTCAAAAGATACGCCAGAGAAATCCACCACAAATCACTGGTATCTGATCCAAACTACTTGAACATTGGAATGAAATGTGCTGAAGTGGAAAAGTACTGTGACTTGTTGTACCCACCAGCTGGAAGTGTACCAGAAGGAGTAGTAAAGCAACAAAAGAACATCAACAAGATTCTCGCTGAGAGAAAGTTGATAGATGACAAAATACAGGAAATTGTTAGTAAGGAGAATTTGACTGTGAATGCAGTACTTGGAGCTGTTGGTGTGGTTGTAACTGGAAGCTTATTATATGCTTTGACGTGATATCGCAAGTGATAATTCTTTTATTGGTTAAAGGATAATGTGACTTTAGTATTAAAGGTTAAAGATTAATGGTGCATAGCACTATATGTATCATATAATACTTATGAGATTTTTTACATTGAAATGTAATGTAGAATCAACAATTGTCATGGTCAGGAAGGCTTGAAGTGACTTGTGTAGGGTACGAAACAGTGCTTGTGATGATTCTTAACATTGGGTGCAAAAAAGCTGACTTCTAATCTAAGTCAGAGTGTTGTTTATTGATACCAGAAGCCTACCAGTTGACACGGCTACTGGTCTACAAATCTATTGTTAAAATAAATTGGTATACAATATGCCGCATACTTTCTTTTAATGGTCTATTGAGATCGATATTAAAGACTTCATTGTTGACTTTTAACCTTACTTATATTCAACCAAATCATCAAGACGTGTTGTCTCTTTTTGATGTAGAACATAACTACGCACACTGATCTATTAAAGTGGTCAACAACTCAACCACTATTGTCTTTCAACTCTACGCAAATTCATAACCTTTATTGTTATTGTTTCCTGTCACTTTTCATGTCAATCAATTAGACCATTCACTGATTGTGTTCACAATCAAGCATAACAGTCATTCAATCAATGATTGTTCACATTCTATTGCATCTGCTCTCTTGAAATTTTTGATTCATTCCTCGCTAATCTCATCTCTCGCTAATCTCTCATACCTCGCTAACTCTCACTTATTCACCAATTTACCATGTCAAACTCACTCAATTACTACAATCAATCACAATCCAAACACATTCCTAATTTCCAAATTCCTCCACACTCTTCCTCCACACAGTTAATTTCTCCACCGTCATTTCGTTCCTCATTCCACTTCATCTCAGATACCCTTTGTTTGTACATTCTTAACCAAGAAATCGTAATAATCGAAGCACTTTGTTGTCATTCTCTTATCACTTAAGCCATGTGCTATAGTGCAGGTACTTCGCGATCACAAACTATATAATCCATACCGCATAACAGCACACATTGCATTCTTCATTCATCATTCAGATCATCGTTATGCTTACATGACACGTAAACTTTATACTTGCACCATTTTACATTGGCACACCTGATTGGCGAATCGGACTAGCAAACCCTAATGGTTTTGATAATCGTATCTTACCAGTCGTATGTTTACTACAAAATTAGACGTGTTCTAACCCTACTACTGGTCGTATAGTATGATCATTCCATCACCGTTCATACATAAATACTACACACAGACCAACACACAGAAATCACAGTAAAGAGTTCTCTCCCACTCCACTAGTCTCTCCCACCACCACCGGTTAAACCTGCATCTCCCCTCGCCTCAAGCCTCACCAAGGCCCACAAACACCTTGAGACGAGCACCTCAAAGCACCCAAAAAGAAAAAACCACCTAAACACAATGAAATACAAACAAACATCTTCACGAGACACCTATGCCCTCCCCAAAAATAATCGTCCGTCCAGACGTGCCTGGAGGCGGCATCAAGGTTCATTAGTCAAATCAACCACTCTTTTTTTTCAATATTATTATTATTATTTGTAGTACGTGTTTCCTCTTGATCTCTAAGTACTAGACATGACTGAAGAGATTCTGTTTGAGGTGCGCACCATAGGGTGGTCGTTGGACTACAATTCCTTGAGTGAGGATTATAAGCTTGAGACGCCGATTTTGTTGCAGGATAAAAATGGCCCATGTCCTTTGGTTGCCTTGGTCAACACTTTATTGTTGAAGTATGAGTTACATTTGAGGAATAGTGATGAAGGCTATGAGGATGATTTGGTCACTCGTAATAAGAATGCCGGGATATTAGAGTTGAAGACGTTATTAGCTACCAATGCCGCAGCTACAGGCTCTATAACCTTGAATAGGTTGCTTTCACAATTGGGAGATCTTATTTTGGTTTTCCAAAAGGATAAGCCTTTGTATTTCGAAGTAGATGAATTGTTGGCTAATTTACCCTTGCTTCATACTGGATTGTCTGTTAACCCAAACTTGATTAACGGTAACTTCGACCCAGCCCAGTTATCCCTGCATCTTTTTAAACTTTTCGATCTTAAATTTAAGCACGGATGGTGTTTAAATCAAATTGATAATGAAGACATTGAATGGAACTTCACCACAACAAATCAAACAACTACAAACGGAACTACAACAGTAGCACCAACATTACCAAACACAACAACTACATCTACAAGCAGCAACAGCAGCGGAGATGAAAACCCAGATAACTACTCGAAACTCATCGAATTATTCAACGAATTACAAACATTTGATAGAATCCAAGATTACCTCCTCATCAACGATAACCTGACCAATATTAATCAAATACAATTATTGAAAAACCAAAAGTTGATCAAAAAATGGCTCAAAATAAACCTGACACAATTGACTAAAATCGGACTCAAGAGATTAAACTTGGACTTACAGAATGAAGAGTTCATTGTATTTTTCAGAAACAACCACTTCAACACGTTGTTCAAAAAGAACAACCAAGAATTTTACTTATTGATAACAGATGCCCTAGTAAACAACCCTGTCAACAAAATTACTTGGCAATCCCTCAATTCGATCAGTGGCAGCGATGATCTCTTCTTCAATGGAGACTTCCTCCCAGTGTTCGACTTGGACTTTGATACCCACGACCAACAAGACTATTTATTAAGTAGAAAGTTACAGGAAGAAGAAGACGAACGAATGGCAAGAGAAATCGAAGAACAACTGAAACAAAAGAGACTGAGATTAAGGAGAGGCCTCTCTAGAAGAGACAAGAAAAAGTCTACATTTGACTTGAAGAACCCAGAGAAAAAGAAGAAGATGAATTGTGTTATAGTTTAACCGCAACGTGATTGACTGTTGCTGATTTGCTAGGTGGAGATGGGATACTGATGAACTGGGTGCTTTAATGATGAGTGAATTACTGTAGTTTAATATGGTGGGAGTTCAGTTCTTTAAATTAAATATAATATACAATTGATTAGGATAGAGAGGTTTGTAAGTGGATTGTTCTGTGTGGTTGTGGCTTTTAAGGTAAAGTGGACCTTGGAGCTTAGGGAGGTGCTGTAAAACTAGATCTGAGAACATTTAATTGTTTTAAGTTTGTTTACAGTGAGAACGTAACTTTAAAGAATACACTTCTACATTTAACTAATTATGGTACATTTATCATTCAAGTATACTTCATCTCCAAAAGTCTTGACCTCTATTCTTCCTGGTCATTTACCTCCTCCTCTTCTTCCTCTCCTTCATACTCCATAGGATCAAACTCACTTCTTATACTATCCATCTTTCTCAATTCACTGGTGTTTGGTTCTCTCAACTTGAAGTTTATAGCATCGACTGTGCTCTCTCTTAAGAATCTATTTATTTCCGAGTTTGTTGATGCTCTATACTTCTTCAAGTCGATTCTACCTGTAATTGGGTACCAGTAAGCAGCCTTTCTTTTCTTTCCTACTTCACCATCTTCTGGAATAAACTTGATTGCCAACTCTTCGTTGGTCTTTGTAAACCTTTGGAAGTTCATTTCATAATTCTTAACATGTTTAAATTTATATTCTTCAAGTGTACTTTCATCCTCGTCCAATAAGTTCACAGGCTGTTCTCTTTCTGTAGAGTGTAACTTTTTGTTTATATCAGCAGCACGTTTGCTATCTTGTACTTGGTAGAATGAAAGCCATTCACCATCTGCAGATGTAATTGGTTTCAAGATGGCAGTTTCGAGTGAGTTCTTGTGGTGTTCAGCGTTGTGACTGTCTCCTTCCTTGTTCTTGAGTACTTGCAACTCACGGCTGATCGACGCAGATCCAGTGAACTTGACAGACAAGAATTTCGTGTCCATCATAGAAGTATCTGGAAGCAATGGCCATGTAGACACTGCCTTTAAGTGCTTTTTACGTGGGTGTGTTAATTGAGCAAAGTTCGTTTGCGATTCCAGTGCAACCTCGAATGTGTTTTCAACTGCCTTCAATTGTGCGTCTGCATCGTGTTTCTCTTCAGTGCCCTTAGTCTCAACCTTGGAATCACGTACCTGGTCTCCCAACTTTGGCAACTGTTTCTCTGAAATATACTCGGTTCTTCTTAAAAACGAAACACCAGGCTCCGACTTGGATATCTTACCTATACCTGCATCTCTCAACAATGTTCTGTCTTTAGGATGCAATACAATCGGCCGTTCTTTGTTCTTTGGGTCTGACATGTTATAAATCACTGTATCATTCGAATCTTCAAAGAACCCGGCATTGTTGATCAAATTCAAGTTCATCCCCAACTCCTCATCCACATTCTCTATCAAACTAGTAAAGTTTTCCTTTCTGAACAACGAGCTTATCAAGAACTCAGCTTCCTTCTTGTTGGTTACTGTTTCTGTGGTGTTATATTCCAAAAACTTAGGATTTAAAGGTGGAGGTGGTAAGTTGTTCGAGTACCGAACCTTCACAATGTACTCCTGACGCAGTGGCTTCCCTGTTTTCTGTGACATCTCTCTTCTATTCTACTTCACTTGTTATTGAATCTCTGTTGAAAAAATTCAATGTATATATGGGTCGTGTCTGCTACAAATTTTATACCGTTGGTTGCAAAATGTATTATAAGAGGTAGCTATAGGCTTCGAGTGCTGCATCTTCTTCAATTGCGGTACCATTCAACGTGTATGTTGACCCTTGCTCAAAGAAATCCAGTCCAAGGTGAGAGTCTTGAAATGAAGTGTACATAGAGTACTTTTGCAAAACTAAATGTTTAAAATTGGAGTTTTGGAATAGTTCATCTTCATCAATAACGTTCCACGGGAAGAATTTCTTGAATAGACTCTTCTTTGGAGCTGTCTTTTCATTTTCCACATCCTTTTCTTCGGGAGGAATTTCTTCTCCAGGATCTTTATGTGGTTTCTTACAATGTTCACGGATAAAATCAACATAAGACTTCTCATTTCCGTCAGCTTCAAATTTTCCTTCATGAATGATAATTTTAGTAGGCAATTGCCAGTTAATATTTGGGTCTGGTTCTGAGTCTGGATTCTCTGAGTCCAGATTGTCATCTTCATCAACAAGATAGCTTTTAACTTTAGAATCAAGCTTTCTATTCATAAACTCCAACTTCCTAGCCAATTTATCTTTAAACAAAGTAATCTGACGAGGAGTAACGACCTCTCGTTTGACAGGTGTGACGTGAATATAATTAGATAATTTGTTGAATTGAGGTATGCCGAGCTCTTGCTGACGACCTTCTCTACGAGAAGGAAGGATCAACGCGGAAGCCCCATAGATCATGTACAAACAATTAAGCCTCATTGTTAGATTTTTATATTTTTGCAGCCACAAATAAAATATCTCAATTATCAGGTCTGATAATATATGAAGTGCGGATAATATTGGTCTTGGAGTCTATCCTCTTCTTTACATACTTTAGGCATAAGTAATATTACATTCTGTATCTAATCTATCTCTAATTCTAACCCTTGTATTCAGTTGGGTCAAATCCACGCCATGCGAAAACACGGTGGGAGTCTGGCTTGTCCAAAGCAGTGGCAATCTCGACATCCAAGTCAACCTTACCCAAGTGTGAAGTTTCATCCAAAGGATCTTGCTTTCCATCAGGCAAGATGTTGAAGTTGTCTGCAATTCTCTTTGCGCTGGAAGACTTTGCCAATACGATAAACCCTTGCAAGTAAGACCATTTAAGTAAGATCTCAGCTACAGTCAAACCCGACTTCTTTCCGAGTTCAACCAATTCTGGGTCGTCCAAGTGTTGACCTTGAGTCAATGGAGAGTAAGCTTCAGCTAAGATATCGTTTTTGGCCAAGAATTCACGGATCTTGACGAATGGCAGCCATGGGTGCAATTCCAATTGGTTCACAACCGGCTTCACAGTGTAACCTTCCCAGTCGAAAATTTCTTGAATGTGGTGAACACCATAGTTGGAAACACCAATGGACTTAACCTTCAAGATTTCATTGTTTGGGTCAAGAACCAATTCTTGCAAGGCCTTCCAAGTACCCAATCTCTTTTCCTTGTTGGTTTGAGGGTCATGGATAAGAAGTAAATCAACATATCCAATGTGTGCTTCAACGTCCTTAGCAATACTCTTTGCTTCAGCAAGAGTTTCCTTGTATCCTTGCGAGAAGGCTGGAATCTTGGTGGTGAAGAAGATGTCTTCTCTCTTAACTTCTGGGTGAGTCTTCAACCAAGAAGCAATTCCTTCAGCAGTAGCACCTTGGTTCTTGTAGAAAACAGCACTGTCGAAGTGTCTGTAACCAACATTCAAGGCTGCGTGAACAGCGTCAATTGTCTCCTTAGCTGGCAATAAGTACAATCCAAACCCAGCAACTGGGATATGGTGACCATTGTTAAGCTTGTAAGTAGAGGTCTTAGTTAATTGAATTGAGGTGGTGATGTTGGACATTCTAAAAGAAGAAAGTATATTGCTTGGCCTGAACATCTTGAGGGGGGGCGAACTCACTCCTTTTATATTGTAAATTCCGAGAGGAGGAGAGCACCGGAAGTTAAGTTTGCTGTTGCGTTGGTATGAGCTGAAACCAATTCTAGAAACTTCTATTTGTTTAAATCCTTTGAGTATCAAAGGCGCAGTTGTATTAGGCCGGCGATATAAGAGATTGTTACTGCAATGGCTTTTAAGCAAGGTATCTCAACATCAAGAACGGTGTTAGTGTTATAAAGTGTGGAGCATAACCGGGGTTATTACCTTTTTCAAGATAGATTACTAATATGACGCAAACTAATCAAACCAGTACTAATCTAGAATCAAGAATGTATATAACTTATCAACTAGCCAATGGAATTTATAGCTCTTAAACATAGCCTCAATTTCATCTATCAATACATGCTAAGGCACCATTGAGCATTCCCCACCATTGCTGGCTGGACGTAACTACGACATTACGAAACCGACATTTTTCTTTGACGACATTACAATTGACGACATCTCAATTAACGACATCTCAATTAACGACATCTCAATTAACGACATCTCAATTAACGACATGAGGTCTGACGAAGATAAAAAAGTCAACATTTACTCTTTTTAATAGTATACAATGTCCGGTAGAAAGAAGACGTTGTTAAAGGTTATTATCCTCGGGGACTCTGGAGTGGGTAAGACCTCTCTTATGCAGCAGTTTGTTAACAACAAGTTCTCGCATCAGTACAAGGCGACTATTGGAGCTGATTTTCTTACCAAGGAGATAACGATTGACAATAACAAGCAAGTGACATTACAGATCTGGGATACTGCAGGGCAGGAGAGGTTCCAGAGTTTAGGAGTTGCTTTTTACCGTGGAGCAGACTGCTGTGTACTTTGTTATGATGTTACGAATGAAAAGTCATTAAACTCGTTGAGTTCTTGGAAGGATGAGTTTTTAATCCAATCCAACGTCAACAACCCACAAGACTTCCCATTCATTATAATAGGTAACAAGATCGATGTGGACGACTCAAAGAAGATCCCTTCGTTGCAAAAGAAGTTGACCAACATCACCAACAACCAATTGGGAGGATTAAACTACCCTGTGTTTGAAACAAGTGCTAAAGACCTGATAAACGTGGAGAGTGCGTTTGAAGTCATAGCAAAGATGGCATTACAACAAGAGGAGTTGAATGAAGCAAATGGTAATGACGTGAATGATGATTACAACGACGCAATTAATATCCACTTGGAGAGCGAGTCTAGTGGATGTTGTTAATTTGAGTTATACATTTAGTTCTTTAATTAAACGTTTATAAAGGTATTGATATGAGGTTAGAGATTGTGTAGTGTGGATGGAGAGTGGCTATTAAAGAGTGTAGATGGAAGAGTAGGCTTTTGAGTGTGAAGCAGACTTGTGAGTGTGGAGCATTAGTAGAGAAGACTTATGAGCAGAGAAGACATATGAGTAGAGAAGACCTATGTGTAGAGTAGACTTTTGTGGGAAAATAGGAATGTGTAGCTTTATTTTACTGTTGAGCTTAGTAAAATAGGTATTTCGTTACTCAACTGTTGTGGGGTGTTAATCTTATTTTGATTTCAATTCATCATAATCTAACTACAATGTTCTAACAAAGCCACCCCATCGCAAATTCAGTCAACCTAATCTCAATCATTTGAGACATCCACAGATCAACTTGAGCAAACCATCCACCAATGGGTTTCCAGTATTGAATTGGCCTTGGCCTTGTTGGCCTTGTTGTTGGTAAGGTTGGTGTTGTTGTTGTCCGCCATGTTGTTGTTGGTATTGTGGCTGTTGGTGTTGTTGGTATGATTGTTGTGGTTGTTGAGTACCGTTACCCAAGTCAATAACCAAAACACCAGTATTCTTTTGGTCAATGTGGTGCAGTAATCCCATCTCACCACATAAAGAGTCGATAGCTGGTTTCAACTTAGCAACACCATTCTGCGAATGTAAACCTTTACCTACAATAACACGCAAGTGCAGTTCCCTGTTATTAACTGCTGCCTGGATTCTTCTCTTCAAGATCCATTCTGCTTCCTTAACATACAATCCATGTAAATCAATTTCGTCCTCAGCACTATCAGCATTGTTCTCTTTGAACACATACTCAGCAGCCTTCTTGTTACACTCGTCAGCATCATTTCCAAACTTCTTAGCCTGCTCACTCAAATCGTGAGCCCTACCTTTATCACCACTCTTATAAGCATGCTGAGACTGATTACTTAAATCTTGACGTTTCTTATACAAACGGTCAGCCTCGTCACGCAAACGACGATACTCATTATCAGTAGCATGGTTGTAATCCCGGGTGTTGTCCCCAAGACGGACTCCTCTGTCAACGTCGGCCATGTGTTTTGAATTTCAGGTTGAAAATGTTAATTAGTTCGCGATACAGATTGTTTTGATGTCTCTAAAGGGAATTTGAGTGGTTGCAAAAAAAGCCGTGCACATCGATGCAGTTGCAGCTCCATTAAGTGGGGATGATTGTATTGTTGAAAATAGCTCAAATTGAAACACTAAGTGGAGGTGAAAGTTTGTTGAGTTCGGATTCACTTCAATTACACGAAGTAAAGTTAAAAAGATTGCTGAAAGAGTGAATGAGCTCTTTTGAGATCTGCTCCTTACATTGAGCTTCTCCACTTCTTCAAGCATTCTTTACTAAGCAGCTTTTCACTTTGTGGAGCTGGCTGCAACTACTTCTACTCATCACCACTACATAAACCTATTGTCTTTTACTTGACTCCACTTCGTACTTCGTACTTAGTGGAACTAAGATAAATTAACATGCCCAAAATACAGACCTAAAACCTAAACTATATCGACTACCAGAACTAACAATTGTACCGTATCCAGATGCATAATCCACTCGGCCCAGGCAATAGGTATCTGTGAACTGAATAAACGTACACTGTTCGTATCCAGTTACATTCCACGCATGATAGTTGGCTACAGATGAGCTATTCCCATTGAACAGAGTCAAACACGTTCCAAAGTTACGATTGGGAAGGTAGTTCCCTGAGTACCATGAAGTATCAATAACACCTCCACAAAGATACCGATAAGCCACGCCAAAGTCCAAATATCTTTTAGCTGGGGTCTTAAACCATGAATACGTTGACCAACAGGCACGTTTCATCAAAGATGGCTTAGAAATAACCAAACGGCCCAGGTCAACTAGTTTAGCCGAGCCTAATTTAAGTAGATCACCTTGAAACTTAGAAACCAATGATTGAGTTATTGGATCTATACTAGCTGGTTCACTTACAACTTGATGGCTTGAAATATTCAACAGTTGCAAGGTAGATGTGAGTTTTGGAAAGTCCACTGGATTGATATACAGGGAAAGAACAACTGTTATAAAGACTATGAAGACCACCTTCATCTTAGATAAAGAGCAAGCGAGTGAGTGGGTTGATCCATGCTTTAATAAGGATAGAGTGCTCCATGTGATATCATCTTGTATACTATAACTGGTAATGGCTTATAACATTCACTCTGGAAATTTGAGCTTGGGTTTCCCCGTAAGGTAACTTTAAGTGGGGTGAAGAGATATCACCAAAATGCGAAGACATCATGAAGAAGAAGTAGTTTACAATTACAGTTGAGAACAGCTCACGAAGAGGAGCTTATTGATTCACCTAGTGGACTTGAAGTCTACAATACTCACCCCTATTTCGTGATTCTTCATCTTCGTTGAGTTGATTGCTGTTCATTAAATTCCGCTTCGTTGCGTACAAACAAGCAACTCCTAATTCAACTTCTTTCTCACATTAAACACACCTTCTTCTTGCTCTTACTACTACATCAACTCAGCACCACATTGTGGAGCTGAAATTCTTTTTATATAAACTTGTATTGAATACTATGTAAACATCAAATCAACCAGCTACTAGAGCCATCAATTATCAGTCAGTTTACTTCTTACCAGCCTTGACAGCGGCCTTAGTGACCTTACCAGCCTTGTCGGACTTGATGACGGACTTGATGACACCGACAGCGACGGTTTGTCTCATGTCTCTGACAGCAAATCTACCTAAAGG
>JAJMRZ010000042.1:0-67569 GCA_030558205.1 Kodamaea kaohsiungensis (nom. inval.) | reverse complement strand
TTTTTCATGGGGTCTTTTTTTTTTTTTTTTTTTGTTGGAGAGACCTGTGACGAAGGTTCCGGCTGTGTATACAACGCAAACGAGGGGCCACGGATATGGCGGATTTCTAGTGTCAAAGAGAGGATAGAAAGGCGGAGGAGACGGGACAATAGGATGGAGAAGTCAAAGGGAAGGTTCAAGCATGAATATATGTATATAAAAGCAAAACTAAAAGAGAAGAGCAAGTGGATTCTGTTCTAAGCTTGCTAGTTTAAGTTTAGGGGAAAATGTGAAGAGTAGGGACTTTTCTTTTTTGCGGCTTACACAACGTGCAACAAATTAGGGACAAGAAATGTCGCATTATTGAATAGACGTTAAGAAAATTCCCCTAAAATATCCAGAAGGAGGAGCAAAGAGTGTGTAGAAGAATAAGACGAGCCAGCAATGAATTAGTTGGGAATTCAACTGCAGAAATGGGACTTGTAACTGAGTGGTTGAGTGGTTGAATCGTGTGGATTTTGGTGAGAGTGTAGTATGTGGATGTATGATTATCTATTTATGGTAGTTCGTATATTGTTTTTGTTAGTGTTGTTGCTTTGGTAGTTTTGTAGTTTGGTGATTTTTAAATAAGATGACAGGATTAATTATGGTTGTTAAATGATGATGAAACAGGTGCTCCAAGAACCAGAACTTTACAAGAATGAGAGAGTGTCCTTATAATTTTTTTTGATAGATACCTAAAAGGTTAAAGGAGTAAGGCCTTGAATCTAAGAACAATCCTATTGTCTAGAACTTTAAGACATACGATCTACTAACTTGCACCTTCGTCAATTATCCCAACACAGTAATAGAATCACATAGTAAATTTTGATCCAGACCAAAATTGTTTTGTGCAACCTAAATTTGCAGCCTACCATGGCAATATCACAACATCAATATATCATACATATACATTATTGATGATTTTGACTAAAAGAGTAAGGTAATTATTAAAATCACAAAGGAGAGGTTAAGTTTACGTTAGAAGCTGCCTTATGTGTGCCTTACGTGTGCCTTACGACTCCCTTCAACCTGTTTGCAAACCTGATGATACCTTTGATAATTCATATGATTATCATTAATAAAGTGTTCTTAATCATCCTTCAAAATATGCGATCAAGTTTCCAACACCTAATCTCTTTTAACATCTTATTCTAAGATGATATGAATTAAAACTGAAACAATCTGTATATCAGCTTATCACAAATGTGAATATCTAATTGATGCTTATTGTTCTTCCTCGTCAACGAAACTCAAACCTTGACTTTTATAATAACATTGATAAAAGTATTTGACTTTTATATATATGCCTGTAATCTCGTCCCAAACCCTACTAATTATCCACTCACATTCTTTTTATTCCTAATACCCAAAATGTCAACCATTCCTTTGTATCTTAAGATCAAAGGAGGAAACAACAGAGCTGATCCAGCAAATGTTGTAGGTGCTAATAAAGTAACAAACCCATTATTTGAAGTTGCAACTAACTCCATTAA
Source organism: Kodamaea kaohsiungensis (nom. inval.) (assembly GCA_030558205.1). Lineage (NCBI taxonomy): Eukaryota > Fungi > Ascomycota > Pichiomycetes > Serinales > Debaryomycetaceae > Kodamaea > Kodamaea kaohsiungensis (nom. inval.). The sequence goes on along the minus strand of JAJMRZ010000042.1, from coordinate 66,055 downwards.
TTTTAATGGCCAAATTTACTGCTTCAGTAAGATTTACCCAGGCCATGAAGACCAATTTCCCGAATTGTTTAATGAATCTTCCAATTCCTCTACTATAGTTTTTATGGGACCAACTGGAAGTGGTAAAACAACTTCTATACGGCAAATCATCAGTCAAAAATTGACTCTTTTGCAAAATTCAAATATTAATACTCAACTCACTGCTTTTGAGGTTCTTGAAAATAAGTACATTGTGGACTTATTGGATTCCGTCAAATCTTCAAGAGAAGCGTCCGCAAACTTTGAAGCTAGATTGCATGTTGAATCCTTGGATGACTCTACAGATATCATTCACAGAGTTTTCTCCAAAAGAACTACAGCAAAAACTTCCTTCAATGAGGTTAGCTCAAGATCTTGTTTAGTGTTAAATCTTCACTATGAAGGGAAGAAAATCTCCTTTATTGATTTAATGGGTAACGAGAAGTTCGACACACTCAACTCACCACTCTCGACACCTTTCAACTCCCCAGGTTCAAGCCCTAAATACTCATCCAACACTTTTGCCAACCTGAATGTTTCTGCAATCACTCAAATATTAGCCAAAAAAACCATCAGTGGAAGATCTTCAAACTTAATAACCAACTTAATCTTCAAAAGAAAATCCAATGACTTAAAGGTAGTTTTGAACCTTGACCCATATGGTGACTTCGACTTGGTCAAATCAACTTTAACTAATATTGCTCAATTAATTTCAACTTTCAAATTGGTTGCAACTTCAAGTCCTGATTCTCCAAAAGTCAAACAATCTCAGCTTCCTAGCTATGCAAGACCAACTGTTGCATCTGGCTTAGATTCAAAAAGGAAATCAACTTCTGTGACCTCGCTCAGAAGACCATTTAATACCCCATCAAAAGTTAAATTGTCTTCATCTTTGGCTGCAAATTCTAAAAAAAGATTGACAAGCAGAACTTCGACAATGAATACCCGCACTTCTACAGTGCAAACTCCTCGCCACTTAATCACTCGTACACCTAGCCATACAACCACTCAATGTGTCTTGGAATCTCCGATCAATATTACAAGAAAATTGAATAGACCAAGCAGAATTATCAAACCTTTGGAAAGAGTTACCCAAAAGGCTCCTACCCATTCTGTGGTTCCTAAACCAAACAACCAAACGCAATTTGAAGAATTAAAGAATGAATTGAAGCAACTTCAAGAAGTCAATCAGAAAAATCAAGCCTTAATCCACCAGCAAAACAGTATTTCAAATCAAAAGTTGTTTGGTTTGAGAGATGATTTCTACAACTTCAAAATGAAATATGGAGGATTTAAAACAATAATTGAGAACTTGAAGGGTAGCCTTAGCGCTTTAGCTCAAGAAAATACAAGCCTTAAAGATATCAACTTTGCTCAGACAACTGAATTGGTGGGTGCAAATGACCAAATGAATTTACTTCACATTAATCACACCAACTTGGAATTTGAATACAATGAACTTCTTGGAGACTATAAATCCTTGGAGTTTGCCAATGAAAACTTGGAAGGTTTGGTTGACGAAACTGAACGTCAGCTCACTGAGAAAGAAGTTGCTTTATTGGAATTCACAAAAGAGTTATCTGAAAGAAACTCTGAAATTCAAGATAACAACAAGAATTTGAGAGAAAGGGATGAGAAGGTTTTGGAGCTTACCAAGATGTTGAATGAAAGAGATTCTAAGATTTTATCGCTTGAAAGCGAGCTTCAAAATGGTTCTAGCAAACTTGAGTCACTTCAAAAGGAAGTTGAAGTGTCTAATTCGGAGATGGTTCATCAAGCATCAACAATTGAGAAATTGAAAGAAACATTGAAGGAAGTTCAAGAAAATTCTGATGAGATATTCTCTCACAGTGAAGAAATGAACTTCAGATTGGAACAAACATCTGAGCTGTTGAATGATGCCACTTTGAGAAATGCTGAGCTAGCAAACAAAGTTCAAGTTCTTGAAGCAGATGATGCGTTGAAATCAGAGTCATTGTGTCAAATGAAATACAAATTGACTAGTCATGACCTGGAAATACGTTCAGTCACATTAGAATTATCTGCAACAAGATCTTCGTTATTTGAAACAACGAGATTATTGGAAACCGCAACGTTTTCTGTTGATCAATTAGGAAATGATTTGATAAACAGAAACTCATCAATCTCAACTCTTGTTCAAAAGGTAGACTCACTTCAAAATGACCTCATGATGACGAGAAATGAATTAAGTGCTTCCAATGGAAATGCGGCTGCAAAAATTGAAGAATTGGAATACAACTTATCGCTGCTTGCGTACCAGTTGAATGATTCCAATAACCAAGTTAGATTGTTACAAACGGATAAAGCAAAAGTTGCCTCTGAATCGATTGTGATACTAACTGAAGAGTTGAATGTGTCAGAATCTAGAATTGAAGAATTGACTTCTCAATTTACAGAGTTCAGCAAATTGGCTCAACAGGAAAATGAAGGCTTAAAGTTCAACTTGAATGATGTAACTATGGAATTGTTCACTTATAAGCAGCAAAATGCGAATTTAGCTGAGAACTTGGCTGCAAAATCTTACTTATTGAGTGATCTTGAAGGTAGACAAAATGAACTATCTCAAGAACTTGACTCATTAAAACATGAAAGTTTTAAAGAAGACACTTCTATACTCTTGGAAGAAAACACCAAATTGAAGCAGCAACTAACTGAGCTTGAAGGAGCAAATAATAACCAAAATGATCTTCAAGAAAGAATACTCCAATTGGAATCCAAGACTCAAGCCCAAGAAGCTCAAATTAAGGAGTTGGAAGAAGAAATTGATGGTAGGGATGAAGAGATTGATGACTTAACTAGACAAGTTGACCATAGGTCAGAAGAAATAGCGTCCTTGACTGTTGAGCTTAAAACAGCTAAAGTCAGTACAGAAGACGTTATAGAAGAATTAAATGACGACCTCACTTGTCTGAAATTGGAAATTGAACAGAAAGTGCATGAGATCGAACAGAAAGCCAATGAGATCAATCATCTAGTTGAAGATAGGGCAAGTGCTACTAAGAAATATTATGATTTGAAGGATCAATATGATAGTTCAGTTGCCCATTTGAATAACAAATACGATGAAATGACCAACCTAAAAGAAACCGAAATAAGCAGATTGAAACAAGAGTTGATGGAGGAAATCAACTCGCCAATGTTGACCAACATTGATTTATCACATTTCCGTTCTTCTCCTACACCCTCAAACATTTTGTTGTCGAGGCCCAAGTTTGATCCAAGTGGTATTTTTCAAGACAAGCAGTGGACCAACAGTAGCAGAGAGAGCTCTGTTGCACTTGATAGCGATGTTTCATTCTCAAACTCCACACCATCAAAGGTGAACAATGCCAGATCGAAATACAAGCGGGTATTATCACCTACTAGATCCAACAATTACAAAACTAGTCCTAAGGACAAGAAGAGAATGAAAAGAAATACTTCTCCTATTAGGAGTGGAAAGGTTAAGATAGCTAAGGTATTAAAGCCTGCCATTGCTTCCGAACCTTGAATTTCTCTTGTTTTATATATACAGTGTAAACTGTTCTGATGTTTAATATATTAATGTTTAATTATTCTTAACTAATTCCGTAGTACAGGTTTAAGAATGCTTTGCCTTGATAGTTGTTTATCTTTGGCCTAATAGTCTTGCTTACATCTCCATTTAGTTATTCTTGTTTATTCTTGTTTTATAAAGTTTATAGATTGTTAACACTGTTAACTGATAGCAACTTTTAGGCTAGGATTAGAGTACTCTACAAATAAAAAGCCTCAAGATCTAGTACTAAATCTAATCCCAAGCTCTTCATCTCTTGTTGAATTCCCTTGGTGAATCAATCATTATAGAATTATACAGTTCTTCTGTCAGACATGTAACGAACGATTGGACCCAAGCCAGTAATCTCAACAGTCTTTTCAAACCAATTCAATAACAACCCACCTTGCTTTGCACCGTAACTGGTGCTCATGTTCTTGTACAAGTACTTTACCAAAGTATCTTGTTGCTGGCTGTCCAATTGGTTAACAAACTTAGACAAATCATTAACGTTATGGTTATTCTTGATGGAGCACAAGACTTCAAAAACAGTCTCTGTGTGTAATGATTTGGTTGCCTCGTCCGCAACATAAGGAGGTGTGTCTAATGCCAAAGCCAATGCTTGTTGGAACTGACCCGAAGCTAATGCGCCTCTCACTTGTTTCGACACTGCCACAATTTCATCATGCGAAGTAGCGGGTAAGTCAGGTATTAATTCTTCTTTAGTTAAGTGGTTCTCTGTTTCATAGGCGTCTATGTCAATTCTTCTCCAGTCTGCCATGATTGATGTGTGCTTACGGTTGATCTTATATTAATTTAATGTTCAATTTTTTCTATTGGAAAATCAATTTATTGTTCAGTATCTAATGTACATTGGTTGATAGGTTTAATAATCTATAAAAGGGAGTAGTGTTGTAAGAGGGCTGATATGTGTATCTGAGATTGTTTATATATGTGAATGGTTAATCTTTAGGTTATGTTTGTTATTTGATCTTCTTTTTGGAGGGCCTCATCCTCTAAATCTGTACATGTAATAGGTCAACAATCAGGTCAACAATGGTACCCTTGGGTTTATAATGGATTGATCAGATCATTGAGTAGATTAAGTATGCATAAGTCATAATTGTTGTGGTTGAATTTGTGAATGATTATTCTATCCTTTTCAACTAATCCTCACTCATAGTAAAGAGACTCAAACAACCACTGTCACTAACACCCACCCAGTTGAGATGCCTTAAGATTAACAATCTATGCTGAAGACTGCTCAAGCCTTCACCTTTTTCCTCTTACTCACAGGTACTTCCTCTTCCTTCTTTGTTTCTACGCTCTCTTCAGTGGTATAATCATCCATAAACTCCAAAGCCTTATTTCTCAACACAAGATTATCAACAACAATCACAACTAATCCGTCACTACCCACTTCATACTTGATATGTCCATCGTTTGGAATAGCAATAGTCTCATCAAATTTATCAAAAAAGTTGTTCATATCATTAAAGCTCTGAATACTATCCAATAACCTTTCCTCCATCTCTCCCTCTGGAGCTTCGGGAGAGTTGACAACTATTATAACTCTAAGTGGGTTATCAAGCTCATCACCTTCAAACTGTTCGAACTGTACTTCTTCTTCAGAGTGGTCACTCATTGCTATATTAAAGGAGAACCCTTGTAGGTTTTTTTAAAGCTCATCTGGTGAAAAAAATTGGCCCTGCCAATTTTGGTGAGGATGTCTAATGAACGTTTTGCTAGAAGCGACTTGTCTATTTGAACAGTAAGAACGTGCAACGAACTACATGAGGTGAGTACTTGCCTTATACAAGTATCATCCACTCTCTATTTTGATCTTACGCTACCTCCTTCTACTCTACAATATATTCAATCAAATAAACTTTATTCAAATCCACTTGGAAAATGGGTGCAAAACACCATCTTCAGATATTGATTCTACTCACAACTTCGGTTTTGAGTTTTCATCACTCACATTATAGACACCGCTATCTACAGTGCCTTCGGATAGTTAAGACCATTGCTTGAATTGGTTGATCAAACCGTTAGTGGATGGGTCATGGGCATCGACCTTGTCCAGGTCATCCAATTCCTTACCAATAACCTTGGCCAAGACCTTACCTAATTCAACACCCCATTGGTCGAACGAGTTGATGTTCCAGACGGCACCTTCGACAAAGGTGACGTGCTCGTAGTAGGCAATCAAAGAACCCAAAGCTGCAGGGGTGATCTGTTGGGCCAAGATGGAGGTGGTTGGTCTGTTACCAGAGAAAACCTTATGTGGGACTAAACCACCGGTAGCACCTTCGGTCTTGACTTGCTCTTCGTCCTTACCAACCATGAGGGCTTCAGATTGAGCAAAGAAGTTGGATGCCAACATTCTTTGGTGTAAGTTACCTTCGATTGGATTGTGGGATTTAGCAGCAAGGATAAAGTCAGCTGGGATCAACTTGGTACCTTGGTGCACCAATTGGAAGAAAGAGTGTTGTGCGTTGGTGGCTGGTTCACCAAACAAGATGGTACCAGTTTGGTAGTTGGTAAAAGTGTTACCTCTGGTGACAGACTTACCGTTCGATTCCATAGACAATTGTTGTAAGTAGGCTGGGAATCTGTGCAAGTATTGGTCGAATGGAGCAACCAAGTGAGTTTGGGCACCAAAGAAGTTGTTGTACCACACGCTCAATAAACCACCCAAGACTGGGATGTTTTCTTCCAATGGAGCTTCTTGGAAGTGCTTGTCGACGGCTTCGGCACCCTTTAAGAAGTTGTCAAAATTTTCAAAGCCAATGAAGATGGCAACAGACAAACCAATGGCTGACCAAACAGAGTAACGACCTCCGACCCAGTTTTCAAAGCCAAACATGTTCTTGGTGTCAATACCAAACTTTCCAACTTCCTCAGCGTTGGTAGACAAGGCAGCGAAATGCTTGGTGATGTGAGATTCATCCTTAGCTTGTTCCAAGAACCACTTCTTGGCGGAGTTGGCGTTGGTGATAGTTTCAGCAGTGGTGAAAGTCTTGGATGCAATCAAGAACAAGGTAGTTTCAGCATTCAAGTTCTTGACGGTTTCAGCAACGTGGGTACCGTCAATGTTAGAAACAAAGTGGACGTTCAATCCAGGCTTGGAGTAAGCCTTCAATGCTTCGGTAACCATGACAGGACCCAAGTCAGAACCACCAATTCCAATGTTAACGACATCGGTGATGGCCTTACCAGTGTAACCAGTCCATTCACCAGATCTAATAGAGTCAGAGAATTCCTTCATGTGTTGCAAGACAGCATCGACTTCAGCAGAAGTGTCTTTGCCATCAACCTTCATTGGCTTCAAAGCTCTGTTTCTCAAAGCAACGTGATAAACAGCTCTACCTTCAGTAGTGTTAATCTTGTCACCAGCAAACATTTCATCTCTCAACTTTTCAACATTGGCCTCCTTAGCCAATTGAATCAATTCGCCCAAGATCTGGTCATTGACCAAGTTCTTAGAGAAATCAAACAAGATCTTAGACTCATCAAAGTTGGTGAAAGTCTTTGACAACTTTTCAAATCTCTTTGGATCAGCCTTAAAAGCATCATCAACCTTAAAGCTGGCACCAACAGAATTGTAGGTGTTCAACAAGGTTTTCCAAGCAGGCAATTCAGAAGCTAACTTAAAGTCGGACATTGAGTATAATAGTAGTAGGGATAAAGAAAAGTAGTGAAGAAAGTGACCTAACCTTTTCCGGATTGATGATGTCCTTTTTTTTGCTGTCGTTCTCTCCCTCTTTATACCTTTTCATAGACACGTTGAAAAAAGGCAGCTGATGGAACATGCGGATCACTAAGGTAATACTAATGTGTAGTATTGTTCCGTCTGGTGACAGCCTCATCTTTTAGAAAGGGCTAGGCCGTAATTTGTAATGCTTTAATATGCTATATGTAAAGGTACAAAATAGTAGGTGAATTACATTAGTAAGAGCTGAAATAAGTGTTTGTAAGGGTGAGTGCGCATGGGTGTCTGGAGTTTACGGTGTGTGGAGTAAAGTTTATGATGTCAAGTACACTTGTGGATTATGACATTTAAACAGAATTGTAATTATACTTATTGACTTACTACTAGATTGTGTTTTTCAGTATGAAGGTACTCTGAGCACCTCACTTTTATTAAGACTTAACATTAGACTTAATTATCATTATGGAGACAAGTATAAGTATACATAGAGATACCAAACGCCCCCCAAGTGTGAATTCTAGTAGAGAACTTAACACCACACCGAAGCTTACTTTAGAGTTTAGTAATCTAAATGGAGATGTCGGTGGTTAGGGAGACATAACCCCACTAATTGTGACTGATGGTTTTGATTCCATTTTGAGCCTAATTTGTACAACCAGCGCAGTATTCTCAAAGTGAAACTGAAAGTAAAAGTCAAAGTGAAATGGCTTTAGCTGAGGAAATTTAGAAGTGATAATATAGTTAGTGTTGAAATTGGTATTGAGATGTCAGGTTTAGCTTCAAGGTGGGCTACAGATGAGACGTTGGTGAAGGCTGCTATTAGTCAAGATAAAAGCATCAACGAAAGCAAAGATAATGATAAGCCTCTATTGAAGTTGGAAAGTGAACATACACCGAAACCTGTAGAAGATAAGTTAGTGAGCAGATGGGCAGATGCTCCAGATGATTACAAAGAGACGTTGAATACACCCCCTTCTTCTGCTGGCGGACAATCGCCGAAAAAGAGCAAGAAGAAGAGTAAACGGGGAAAGAAGACTAAACAATTACCTGAACCTCCATCTGAGGAAGAGGAAGAACAAGAACAAGAAGAAGAAGAAGATGATGATGAAGGTGAGTTACCACCTATGAGTAAAGCTGCACAAGAATTTGCTTCTAGACTTGGATTAAGTAAGAATGATGGTAATAAGAATAGAGATGAGAAGAGGAAGACAAATGATAGAAGGGGTAAAGAAAGGACACTCTCATCATCTGAACCTAAGGAACAAGATGAACCAGATAGAAGTATTTCATTATCTAATAACCCACTCGCTGCACGGCTTGGATTATTATCTATTGATGATAAGAAACGTGGTAAGAATCAGAACAATAGACCAGGAAATAGCCAAAATCAAGGATATTCTCATCAATCTCATCAACCACATCAAAGTCATAATTCTCATCAATCTCATCATTCACACCAAAGTCATAATTCTCATCAAAGTCATCAAAGTCATCATAGTCATCAATCACATCAATCACATCAAAATCATCAAAATCATCAATCTCACCAACACCAAAACCAGCAACAAACTAAAACCCTACCTAAAAAACATGAACGCTTTGAACGCTCTGAACGCTCTAAAGCAAAGAACACTCCGAAACCAAAAACACTCACAGAAGAAGAAGCCAAAATGGAAGCAGATATGCTAAAGTTTATTGACCAACTTGACTCAAAGACTATGGACTGGACAACCTTTGATTAGGTGCCTTGTATTATTTTGTATTAACCTGTATTAATTTGTATTATGTATTAATGATAATGTACAATTTAAAGAAGACTTACACTCTACTCCTTTCTTTATGATCTATGATCTAACGAGAAATCGAAAAAAAATAGAACCAGTAACATGACGAGACTTAAACCAATTGGCCTACATATCAACAGAGCTATAACGAAGATATATAGCACATTCAGGACACCAATTACACAGGTGCGGTATTCTAGTTATCGATATAATGAATATAAGGAGCGTGCGATTAAATCAGCGATAGTTAACTCAAAGTTGATTAAACCAAAAGGTCAATCCCTTCGAACGATAGCACTTCTAATAGCCTCGTCCAGTAGCTTGACGATGTTGTTGTATGTGCTCATACAAGTTTCTAAGCACAAGGAGGAAGAGACGTCATGCACCACTGTATTTTTACCCCTTTGGATAAACTTCAATTGGTTATACAAATCAAAGTCTCCCTTCCCCTATGGCTTAAAGTACTTGGATGAAGAATTATTTAGTTACTTTGAAGGAGAAAACTTGGACTACAGTCGTTTCCAAAATAACAACGTCAAATACAGCATGCTTGAAGAATTGTCGCAGAATATAACTGTAAAGGAGAAATTTGGATTGCCTATTAACATCAAACCAATCACAGACACATTTGAAATGTGGGTTGAGTTGGAAAACCCCACAGTTTCAGGAATTAAAGTGGCATATGAAGATAAATCATTCAGGAAATCTGGTTGGTGTGTCAAACTGATCGATATAGACTCAGTATCCACCAGCGTCCTGAATCTGATGATGGATCACATGGACGCAACACACCATGGGGATATCCCGTCGGTAAATACAAAACACAAACTAAATAAAGGTTACAAGATTGTCTTCACGGGGAGTATGGTTGTATGTGACATGGAAGGGAACACGAAATCAGGAGTGGTATCATACTCTGGATTCTTGGACATAGACCACTTGGCTATAAACAAAGGGGTGAAGATTACCCTGATCGAAATGACAGTTGATGGCGAATACAATGTCCGTAAACTCCTATGATCTCTTATCTAAAAAAAAAAATTAAAAAAATTGTATATATAGGAAGAAAGATCGACTTGTAAAGTAACAACAAAATGGAGATTGTTAACGGAGAGAATGCAAGAGACAAGACGGGAAAAGCCAAAGAAAAAGTACTGAAGAAGAGAAAAGTGAGCAATGGAAAAGTTGAAGAGGACAAAATACGATACAATCGCAAGATTGGACAAGCTTCCAGGACCTTGAAAGCTTGTGAGTTGTGTAGGAGGCAAAAGACAAGATGTTTCAGGTCGCCAGATAAACCCAATTCATGTTTGAGATGCACCTTCTTGAATAATGTGTGTTCATTTGAAACATCAGAGGAGACAGAAGTGACAGAACTAATCCCTGGGGACAACCATAAACTAGATCTAATTATGGATGGGATCAACGAAGTATTATCTGTCTTAAAGAAAAGTCAAGGTGGTAACTATAGCCCTCAAGGAAGCGGCACTCAGATGTCACAGTCACCTAGTGAAGTTACTGACTACGAGCACCAAGCTACGGTGATCACACCAATAGATTCAGGTAAGAGCTCTCCATTTTCATTAGTGAATAATCAATTGCCCAAAGCAGTTCCCACACCAATATCACGTTTGTTGAATCCAACATATGCCAATGTCCCGCAATTATCGAGTCAGGATATTATCAGTCTTGGGATAGTTTCCAATGCACGCGTAGTAGAGTTATTCGGAGCCTTCCGAACAAACTATGCCAAATGGGTCCTGTTCCCGCTGAACATTCCTACGCATGAGTTAGTTCTGCGTATCAGAGAACGGTCTTCATTGTTGTTGACCGCATGTTGTTGTATATCACTTCGATTCTCATTGACTGATGAGAACCAAATTCTTTATAACCGATTGTTACGAAACTTGATCAAAGAGTTTAACAGATCGATCCTAAGGTACACCACGTTCCAAGCCAGTTCCGGTGGGAATGTTGAATTTTTGCAGGCTTTGGTGATTCTATCTGTATTTTCCTTAACTTTAACTTCGATGGTGGGGAGTATCAGTAATGACGAAGAATTGGCAATAGACGGAGTTAGCTTGGGACTGTTCAATTTTGATGCTTGGTATTTATCGAGCATTGGTTTGACAACGTGCATTAGCAAATCTACGTTGGGGATCTTACAATCTCCAGGATACGCTGCTAGTTTCCATGACGAACTGAATGACGAGACGCAACAGTTGGCAATTTTAAGAACATACAATCATCTTTGTCTAGTTCATTTGATCAATTGTGTATTTTCTGGAAGAATGTGCACAATCGACGAGATTCGAATCAACTATTGTACCGCGACATTGACGTTGCCAAGTGCAACCAACTTCGATGGAAGGATGGTATGTGAGATTGGGATTCATTTAATAGCATACAATTATATCCAGGTGAATTTGAATGAAGTGCACAGTTCGAAGGAATGTGTTGCAAGTTTCCAGCAGGTGAAGGAAGAAGTGAAGGCATGGTACGAACAATGGGAGTATTTAATCAACCAACCTGCAGTGCAGTTTGTGGAGTTCAATTACCACGTTTGTTCTCTAATCATCTACTACAATTTCAACTACTTCAAGCGTACAAAGCAAAGCGATACACCAACTACACCAGATGCTTTATTTGATGTGGATAACATTCAATATATATTAGCTGAATGCGACCAAGAATCAATTCTTCGAATGATACATCATGCTCGAGAAGCAATTAAAGTCGCACGAACGTTCGAGAGTGATTCCTACTTTGCATATCTTTCTGACCAACTCCACTTTTGTTTCTACTTTTGTGGGGTCGTATTAATTAAGCTTATGCACTGGGTAGACAGTACGAAGCAGGAAGCACTTCTAGCCAGAAGTGAGATTATTGACGAAAATAAAAAGAGATCACAAGAAGGTGCTGGCGAAGCTACAAGTGTGGAACGAGTGTTGCGTGACGTACAGTATTTGGCAGAGAAATTCCAGCTGATTGCTCACAACAACCGTAACGATATCCTAACTAGTTACCAGTTGGGATTACAAACCAGCATGGCTCACAACTTTCCATTCTTCGATCCAACGGGTGGTGCCCCACGCAGTAGCTTTCAGCCATGAAACGAATAAAAAAACGATGAGAGAAGGTAATGGCCTCGCGGATTTCGACCCATATTCGATGTTTCGTATGCATATAAAATAACCAATCAGTCAGACTGATTAGACGAGAAAAGGCGGAGAACACAAAAACGCGCCTTCTTAATTGGCAAGGCCTAATTCTGATCAAAACCGCCCCTGAAGGGAAACTAATTATCTACAGATTAAGCGAGATACTGACAGACAGACATTTAATAATGGAGTCGAAGAAAAAGAGTTAATTGGCAAATTTCAGTATAGTTTTATGAATTAATATATTGTAAAGACAACGTTTACAAAGATGGAATTGAAGATGGCGTAGCTGAAAGTTGGCCAGACCTTGGTGTTTCAACTAAAGTTAACTTACATATGCATCATGCAATGAACAGAGAGATGTAACGTAAATGATCACTTATTCTAACTGCAAACTTACGACATGAACTGAAATTCGTACTCTCTGTGAAAAAAACTTTGTGAGGCAGGATACAGCCATAAAAGGTATAATAATTAACATAACAGTAGACGTAGAAGCCACAAACAAGGGGTATTTCGCGTCAATGAGGCACTAGAACAAAAGAAACAGCGATCACAAAGAGAGCCGTGCTCGAAGGAAGGCTAACCCTAGCAGATGAACTGTGGAACATTCCAACATGACAAAGGAAGTGTGCATCTTGACGCGTGCAAAATGGTTATGGTATAAAATATAAGAATCTTAATCAAAGGTTTTGCGGCCACATGGAATTGGCCAAGAGTCGTTGTATATAAGGTGATTGATATTCCTCTTAATTCTTGTACGGTGATTTACGAACGTACTATCTTTGAATATACAATGAAGAGTTTTCAATTTTCTGCTCTTGTAGCTGTCGCTGCTTCCATGACTGCTGTTTCAGCTCAGGATGAAGCCCAATGGTTGGCTCTTGTCAACTCTGTTGCTTCTGTTGCTTCTCAATTGCAACAGAACCCAAACAGTGTCCCAGCTGGTTTTGACTGGAACGCTTACACCCAAGCTGTTGGTTCTTTGACTGCTTTGGGTCCTGAGGCTCTTGCTGGTGCTGCCACTGCTGCTCCTGCTGCTGCTACTGGTGCTGCTGGTGCTCAAGGTGGTGCTGCCCAAGGTTCTGGCTCTGGCTCTGGCTCTGGTTCCGGTTCTGAAGGTTCCGGTTCTGGTGCTGCCCAAGGTTCTGGCTCTGGCTCCGGTTCTGGTGCCCCAGAAGACCCATCTGCTGCTGCTGCCGCTGCTGCTGCCGCTGGTATTGCTGCTGCTCAAGCTTCTAACGAGGCTGCTGCTGCTGCTGCTAACGGTGCTGCCGCTAACGGTGCTAATGGTGCTAACGGTGCTGAAGGTGCTTCTGGCTCTAACGGTGCTTCTGGTTCTAACGGTGCCTCTGGCTCAAACGGTTCAGATGGTGCTAATGGCTCCAATGGTTCTAACGGTTCTAACGGTTCCGAAGGTTCTAATGGTTCTAATGGTTCCAATGGTTCCAATGGTTCTAACGGTTCTGAAGGTTCTAATGGTTCTAACGGTTCCGAAGGTTCTAACGGCTCTGGTGCCACTGGTGCTTCCGGTGCTCAAGCCACCCCAGGTGCTACTGCTGCTGAAGGTTCTCCAGAAGCCACTGCTGCTGCCGCCGCTGCTGCTGCTGCTGCTGCTCTTGGTGGAGCTGCTGCTGTAGCTGGTGGAGCTTCTGCTTCCGCTAGTGGTGAATCCGCTTCTATCACTGGTACTACCACTGGTGAATCTGCCAGCCCATCTGGTGCTGAAGGTGCTTCTGGTGCTTCTGGTGCCTCTGGTGCCTCTGGTGCTTCTGGCGCTTCTGACGCCTCAAGTGCTTCTGCTTCTGGTTCTGAATCCTTGTCCAGCGCTAATGCTTCTGGTTCTGAGTCTGGTTCTGAGTCTGGTTCCGCATCGAGTGCTCTGGCCTCTGGTGCATCTGACTCTGCTTCCCACTCTGGTTCCGCCTCTCACTCTGGTTCCGAGTCTGACTCGGCCTCGCACTCTGCTTCTGAGTCTGGCTCAGCTTCACACTCTGCCTCCGAGTCTGAATCGCACTCTGGATCTTCGTCCTCGCACTCAGGCTCTGCTTCTGCTTCCGGTTCTGCTTCCGCCTCTGGTTCCTCCACAAAGAACGGTGGTGTCGGTTCCATGGCCCCAGTCAGTGCTATTATCGGTGGTATTGTTCTTGCCTTGTTGTAAGTCTAACAGCTCCTTGTACCAAAATTTTCAATTCTACTAATCGTTGCTTCTAAAGTTAAATGTATAGTTTTGCATTCAATATACTAATTTTCATATCATTATTATTTTAAGTGTCCCTTGTAATTTCCTTCCATATAATCAATGTGCACGTAAGCTCTTTCGACGAATGGTAAAGTTTCAATGGAATATTGTAGTGCCTCGGCGATGTCGTGGCAATCCTTGAAACTCAAGTTAAACTCTTCGGCTGCAAAAACTAAATCGATTTCAACATTAACTGTGTCACCAACATGATAAACTTTCAAGTTGGTGATTTTCTTGATGGACTCGGCAAATCTGAATGCCAAGTAAAGAATCACTTTGTAGTTCATTGGGTCTGCTGCTGCTCCTGTTAATCTGTCTATATGTTCATAGGCTGTCCAACTCCATGTTGTGATGACGTAAATTGATAATCCCAATGCTCCGAGTGGATCAAACCACCAGATATCAGTGTAATGTCCAATTGTAGGCATGAGAAGTGATACGGAATTGAAAACAATGTCAGTCATGGCATCTTGTGCAAGTGCTTGTACTGAGCTCGACTTACTTTTAGAGCACCAAATCCAACATCCAATCTTGGCAAAGATTGTTATAAGCATGATGGAAACGGCATCTAAGCCTATGCTCACTGTAGTTCTGTCTTCCACTTTGCTCATAAATAATCTTTTGAACGATTCTTGTCCCACTTGGAAGAAGGAGATGATGATGATAACTGAAAAGACAAGAACACCCAATGGCTCGAGACGAGACCGTCCGACAGGATAGCTGTGTTCCACCTTCCAATTCTTTTCACTAGACAATCTATTGGATATGTATATGATAAATGTAGACAAGAAGTCAAGAATCGAGTCCACTAAGGAAGCAATCACGGAAATCGAGTTGGTCAAGAGTGATACAATGATCTTTCCAATCAACAAAAGAAAGTTGATGAAGAAGTTGACCATAATTGCAACGTACACTTGTTGGTTAGATTCTTCTTCATCGTATCCAAGGAATAGTGCCCCATCGTGGTCAATGTTGCCAGGGACGTCATAAAATCTTGAGAACTTGGAGTTGACAGTGTTGTTGCTCTGGTCGTTATTCATATCAGTTGGTCTGTTACCATTTGATTCGTTTGCAAGTTCCTCTTCTTCTTCTACGTGGGTAGTCAAAACCCTAGGCTCGCCATAATTTGTTAACATGTTGTAGTGGATTCTTCCAGCGTCAAGGAAGTTGTCTATTTCTTGAAATTTCTCTATCAAGCCATTCTGCACCTCGTAGTACTTTCTGACATTGCCCTTCTGTTTATTGAGGTCTGAGTTATAGAACTCATACCAGTTGCACAAATTCTCATAATTTCCAATCAATCTTGCTGGTCTAAGAGCATTAATGAAACTATGTTTAGATTGCGGGTCTTCCAAATCAGTAGAGTATAAACTGATATTGTCTAAAGTGGAAGTTCTTCTAGGACGCATTTCTGATTGCAGTGGGTTATTGACAGGGACGTGGTAACTGAAGAATTGGTGTAAGAATGGTTGTGTTTTTGACTGATAAGACAGTGAGTATCTTCTTAACGATTCAGGACGTCCTGGAAAGTTTCCATTTGAATACGGATTCCCAGCTGAATTTGTAGTAGGAATAAAAGCTTGATTGACTTGTGGTACCCTTTTAATTGAAGAAGCAGAAACGGACCGGTTGCCCCCGGAGGTGAACCTATTTCTTCTATCTTCATTTATTGGACCCTTTAAATTCGAAGTGCTCTTCGATTTTGCGTTGAAATTCGATCCATCACTCAGTGATGGAAGCAATGGCAGATGCTCATTTGGTTCCTCTGTATCTGAGTTACTCATCTTATAGCAATAGATAATTTAAAATCGCTTTTCAAACTTATTCAACTTCTTTATATGAATTTCTAGCCGATTCCTAATTAGTTCACAAACAAGTATATATTTGAAGTGAATTTTGCTGCAACTTTTATTTCTAAATCCTTTAGATAACAGCACTTAAAAGTGCTTTATTGTACATTGAAATACTACAATGGTTGAATATATTATGAATTAAGGGTATTGTTCATTGGCACTCTACTGTATTCATGCATTTTATGAGTGAATTATTTATTAACGTTCACGCAACACAGCCTTCATCTTGTAGTGTATTTATTTAACCACTATCAAATTCCAGGTAGACACCCCTAATATTTTTAAAAAACAGGTAGAATGAAAAATATAAACCCAACAATAACTTTGGTTCACTAAGAACTTTTTCCCAGCTTGTCGATATGACTCAATCTGAGTCAAGTTGACAACGTCTCATCCATCTGCTTTCCTACTTGTAACCCCCATTGAGCATTCTTGAGTATTTTCGTTACCCGGACATTTTTCTTCCATATAAAAGTGCTCGAAGAAAAAATTTCTTTAACCATCAAAACTATCCATCACTAAATACAACACTTACTTATTGGGTATGTCTAGAATCAGATTAACCATCTCAACTCTGGACTCCAAGAATGTCTTTGAATGATTAAACAGTTCGATGTACCTTCTGAAGATATACATGGGGAACAAAATACATTGAAATTTTACGTTTATGACTTTGAAAGACAGAGGAGTTTTATGTTATTTTTGTTTAGTTTACATGGATGAAGTAACTAAATTGTATGTTTTCATTTAATTCAATTTGAAGTACAACTTTTATGATGATTGTTTACACAACATCTGTCCGGCGATTCCTGAGCCAAGGATAAAACATGCATCACCATCTGATCGATAGTTGTTCCAAGTGTGGAAGTTAAAGTACTAACAAGTGAAGTGGTTCTGATTTTAGACTATTGAATAAGTCTGTTGGATTTAGTGACTACTATGGATTAGTACTTGCTCTATACATGTGGTGTTCACTATGTTTAATATGGTTACATTTTGGTATGTTTAATTTTTTTTTTTACGAAAACTCAATTTTATGATGATAAAACTTACTATTCAGTTCTGCTTCTGAACTACCCATGAAGATACTCATACCAAGCTCATATATCTGAACAAATTGAAATATTCAGTTGTTTTTTAACATCTACTAACATTAATAGAATTGAAATTCATTGAATTTTTTTTACAATATTTTTGCTTAGTCATATATTGGTAATCGACTTATAAGTGCTATACCATAAAGTTGCAACTTCATAGATTGTAATCTCTCCTAGTCACAGAGACTTGCCAAAGAACTACGCTTCTTTTAAGAATTGAATACTGAAATTTCTCTTTTTCTCTTATCATTTATTCTATATATCTTAAGTACTTTGAGATTAAACAGTAAAGATAACAATCTTTCCATCAATACCAGAAGAAGAGACTCTTGTTTGGTCGAATTCTCTAATACTAGAAATAGTATTTTGATGGATAGTGTTCAAGGACTTTGAGTTGGAAGCCTTTGGTTGGTTGACTCTACCCTTCAAGTCCATTTGCTTGAACATGTTCAAAGCTTGGTGGGATGAGATTTCCTCATCATCTTCTCCAGTAGCAGAAGGTTCTTGAGTCAAGTCTCTTTGTTTTTCAACCTTGAAAGCTTCCTTCCATTCATTTTGGTCACCTTCAAAGACAATTAAGTTACAGTTGTGACCACCAACGACCAACTTGTTTTCATTCAAAAAGAGCAAACTCTTGAATGGCAAGTAGTTGGTTTTGATGTTGATGATAGCATTTGGTGGTTGACCCTCACCTGCTGGGTAGATCACACCGATCGATGAATCGTGCGATGCATAGGCAAGTGCGTCACCACTTGGGCTGAATGCAACATCATGAATCCAACCTCCAGTTTCGTTGACAAAGTCTCCACATAAAGTTTGGAAAGGTAATTTGGAACCCCAAACTGTAGGTTCTGGTTTACTGTCCAAACCCTTGATGTAAGCACTGAATACTCTGACGTGACCATCAGTGGATCCACTAGCTAACAAAACGTTGTTAGGGTGCCAGTTCAAGCTAGTCACTGTGGACTTCAATGGTTTCTTCAAGTGCTTTGAAACCCACCAGTCGTTTTCTTCTTCATAGTAACAAACAGCAATGATCCGGTCACTGGATCCAACAGCAAACTTGTCACCATGAGGAGACCACTTACATACGGTGGCAGCTCTACTGATTCTCAATAATACAAGTGTAGGCTTGTATTGTTGAGAAGCAGCATCGAATTCCCAAACCAATGCATTTCTATCTTGAGAACAGGTCAAGATCTTAGATCCATCTGGCGAAATATCCACTGAAGTAACAGTTTTGTCATGCTCCTTCAAAGTGGTGTACAAGACTGGCTTAGCACTAAGCTTGTTAAGATTAACCTTATAAATCTCGACATCATTACCCTTAGTGATAGCTAAGATGGTACGGTCTGGAGAGAATACATGGTCTTTAATAGGCAAATGGCCCAATTGATACGTGATTGACTGCGACATAACAAATATCAGGAGTGGCTCTCTACTGGTGTCTGTTGAGGAATTTTAATTTTTGATTGGAGAAATCAATTTTTTGTGAACTCCACGATCTACAAGGTGGAGAGAGTGGGAGGGAGATTGAGGTATTGAATGGTTGAGCTGAGAAGGTCGGATTCTGAGGAGTGGGATATATTTTAAATAAAGAGTTTATATTGTTTTACTGTATTTGAATAGTGGTTGCTACAGGTAATATTGAGTTGCCTTGACTTGAACATGATTATGGCTGAGCTGAAATTTTGACTGACAGTATCAGTGACCAAAGGTTGAAGATTGGACATTTAGTGATTGCTCAGCTCCGTTAATCTGTTAGTAAGTATAATAATATCAACATAGGTGAGGCCGTTGTAGTTGTAAGGTCTAGCTGTAACTTCTTGTGGAAGTTGGTAACTTCTGTCTTTGACTCTCATTAGTTTCGAGTTGTAAACCACAAAGTGAGATAATATATTGTACTAGAATATTGGCAACCATGTTATAAGCTAATACGAGTTAAAACCATAGATGAGGTGATGTCAAAACAAAGCAAAGCCTTGAGTATAAAGAAACTTATTAAGTCTATATTACTATAGGAGATTACACAACTTATAAATAGTAGTTCATATGTTAATTGAATTGTTTAATATTTTGCAACTTTGGAGAATATTCTCTGGAAAGTGTCAAAAGATTAGTGACAGATTGAACTTACAAAGTATTATTATTCAATTGTTCAAGTTGAAACTACGTTAACGTATACGTTAGAGGAAAAGGACCAATAAGAGCTTCCCACGAGTACTACACTTGCAAAAATACGCTCTCTTAATTAAGTTACGTCCCACCCTTCTTTGTACTTGCATGAATTTGCATCTCCATATACTTATTAAAGCAAAGAAAAGTCAACCATATCAGCCCTGAATGCCATAAAAATTCTACAGATAGCTATAGTTTAGAATTGTTATAAACTCCATTTATTTTAAAGGGTTTAAAAGAAAACAATTTATCTCTCTCCAATATACATATTCTTTAGGTATTGTTAACAACCTTATTGTAACAGTCCTTACACTGATAGTCTCAATTATTCGTTGTGACCATCATGTTGCTTTCTAGTCAAGCCTTCCTTCACCTTACCCCAAATCTTCAAGACCTTCTCGTTCTTTGATTTACTGACAGTGCCATCCAATTGTTCAATCAAGAACTTGAATAAGTTCATGGTTTCCTTGTTGTAAAGAATACGCAACCAGTAGAATAATAAGAAGACGGCCAATTGATAACCAGACGTTCCTCTAAATAACAAGGTTCTAAGAAGAAGGTAGACAATCAAGATCAATTCATCATGAGCAATAATAGAAGCCAAGGTACTTGCGTTTTCCAAAACAGGAGCAATGTCCTTGAGCTTTGCCAATTGAAGCAAGGAAATAAGAACATATGGAATCACCTTGAAGACCGACTTGAAAGTTAACATCCAAACTATACTTAAAACCAAGTACTGGAAGTTCTGGTCAGCAACCAATGCAGTGGCTGCAGGCAAATACAGAAGACCAAATCTATGGGAAAAAGTAGACATCAAAGCCAAGATAGACCCAAGCAAACACAACCTATAAAGAATTGAGTTGATAAAGTACTTGTTTGGCAACCTCAAAAGCAACCATAAAATAGTAAGGATACCACTAACAAGGCATACAAGATGACCTACAAGCCAAAGCTTTTGCTTGAGAGGATTAACAGTCAGTCCTTTCCTCACTAATTTCTGCTTTCTATACTCTGGCTTGACAGTCTCATTGGTAGGAACCGCAGGAGTGACAGGTTCGCTCATTTTGCTTAATGAATAACAATTCTCAACCTGAAATAGTCGCGATAAAATTTCAAAACACACTTGGAATTTCGACTTTTATGAAGGAAGATAAAAACAAACTTATATTAATCATTGATGAGTTGATTGATTGAGAGGTTTTAATATATTGGGAACCCTTTAGAGATATGGATGCGAAATCAGCACAACTAAGTCCTATTGAAGCACAAGTACTTGGACAGTACCAGCTTCTTGTATCACAATTGAATACTCTTTCTAGTGAGATCAGTAGGTTAACTAAACAACTGCAAAGTGAAACCACCAGAGACTCTGCTCATGACTTGGCAAACAACCTTAGAAACTTGGAAATGAAGATTGGGTTGATTCATACATTATTCAAAGGAGCTGTATATACTTTGTTTATGGATCAGGAGAGTTAAGAATGTGATGATGATAGAAGTTATGATATAATTTTAATGAATAAACCAAATGGAACAAATGTGAAACACAGTGTAATTGTAATCTTCTGCTGTTTGTTATATACATGCATACAAATCTGTATTAATCAGAATGATCAGTTGTGTCAATCTCCAATCTCTACTTTTACTTTTACTATTGATTATATAAAGGAGAATAAAGATAACGAGAATAGTAATAGACATCTAATACAACATCCTACGACATTAAAATCATCCAATACCCCACAAACTTATACTTATAACCCCAAAACTCTATTCTCTATAATAACACCACTAATCACACTTCCATTCACCCACTCTCACCCACTCATTTACTTCTTCACCTCATACTTTCTTGAACCTCACGCAATCAAAATTATTAGCTAGCAATTTTTTCAGTGATGCCCGGAGTCAAAAGCTTAGCTATTTAAATACATAATATATCCCCATCATTGAAAAGTTTCAAGCCTAATCACCAAATATTAAAAACCAGAATGTCTAACGATAAATATAGTACTCCATTGTCCTCACGTTATGCCTCAGATGAGATGTCCAGCATCTTTTCATTGAGAAACAGATTTTCCACCTGGAGAAAGCTTTGGTTGAACCTTGCCATTGCAGAGAAGCAAGTTGGTTTATCTGTTATCTCTGATGCTGCTATTAAGGAGATGTCTGAGAACTTGATCATTACTGATGAAGAAATTGAAGCTGCCAGCAAAGAAGAAGCTATTGTTAGACATGATGTCATGGCCCACGTTCACGTTTTCGGAAAGACTTGTCCTAGTGCTGCTGGTATTATTCACTTGGGTGCCACTTCATGTTTTGTTACTGACAATGCTGACTTGATTTTCTTGAGAGATGCCTATGACGTCTTGATTCCAAAGTTGGTCAACGTTATTGACAGATTGAGTAAGTTTGCCTTAGAGTACAAGGACTTGCCAGTCCTTGGTTGGACTCACTTCCAACCTGCACAATTGACCACTGTTGGTAAGAGAGCCACGTTGTGGATCCAGGAATTGTTATGGGATTTGAGAAACATGGTCAGAGCCAGAAACGATTTGGGTTTGAGAGGTGTTAAGGGAACCACTGGTACCCAAGGTTCTTTCTTATCTTTATTCCACGGTGACCACGACAAGGTCGAATTGTTGGATGAAACCGTAGTCAAATTGATGGGCTTTGAGCACGTGTACCCATGTACTGGTCAAACTTACTCGAGAAAGATCGACATTGACACCTTATCACCATTGGCCAGTCTTGGTGCTACCACCCACAAGTTTGCAACTGATGTCAGATTATTGGCCAACTTGAAGGAAGTTGAAGAACCATTCGAAAAGTCGCAAATTGGCTCCTCCGCTATGGCTTACAAGAGAAACCCAATGAGATGTGAACGTGTTTGCTCTTTATCTAGACACTTGGGTGGCTTGTTGAACGATGCCATCCAAACTGCTTCTGTCCAATGGTTTGAAAGAACCTTGGATGACTCTGCCATCAGAAGAATCTCTCTCCCATCAGCCTTTTTGACTGCTGACATTTTGTTGTCAACAATGTTAAACATCACAAGTGGATTAGTTGTATACCCAAAGGTCATCGAAAGAAGAATCATGGCCGAATTGCCATTCATGGCTACCGAAAACATCATCATGGCTATGGTAGAAAAGGGTGGTTCCAGACAAGACTGTCACGAGGAAATCAGAGTGTTGTCTCACCAAGCAAGTGACGTTGTCAAACAAGAAGGTGGTGACAATGATTTGATAGAAAGAATCCAAAAGAACGAATACTTCAAGCCTATCTGGGGTGACTTGGATTCTTTATTGGACCCTACTACCTTTGTTGGTAGAGCACCTCAACAAACTGAAAAGTTTGTCAAGAAGGATGTTGCAGAAGCTTTGAAGCCTTTTGAGAAGTTTATCAACAACGAAAGTGTTTCATTGAGCGTTTAGTTCTTTGTTTTATGTATTTAATTGACGGATTATGGTAAAGTTTACAAATGGCAGTACCTTTTGGTTGTAAAGCCTGTACAATTAACTGTCTTTTAAGATAGTACAATCTACAAGAGACTATTAAGAAAGTACATTTAAATACAGTACGTTTAGTAGTCTGTAAAGACAGTACAGTGTGGTCGTCTCTGAAGACAGCACATTTAGTTATTTATTTTAAAGCTCAAGAAGTTTTACTTAAGAACAAGTCTCGTTAATTGGCGTTACTATCAGAACCATGCTCTGGTTTAACAGGTGAAGCAAATTGGGGTAGAGAATTGTTAAGTGTTCTGATTAGACTAAACTTCAGCGAATAAAGTTGTGGGGTACTCAGTGGAATTTGATTTGACAGTACTTGAGCACTAGGCTCAACTTTAATGTGAATAGTCTGTGTTGCAGATTGCGAAATGAATTCGTTGGCCAGTCTCTTTTCCACAGTTGTATACTTTTGAAATCCAGAATCTGAATCACAGTTCTGCTTGGTTGTAATAATTGGACTTGCAGATGTCAAGTCATTTTTATCAATAAGTTTAGAGTCCACAGGATGGGCTGTAGTTGCTTTAGTCCACTCGGGGTTCAAAGCATTAACTGGAGCTATTGTAGGTGCAACAAGATGATTCACATTTCCTTGCGCAATGTGTAATGTTTCCTTACTCTCGCTTGGAGAATAAAGATTTGCGTTATTTGCAGCCGCTTGAATGTTCGCTTCCTCCATTGATTTTTTTTCAATCTCTTTTGACTTTGCCAACAAAGTTTTATATTCATCGATTATAGGTTCATAAGGGAAGGTGACAAAAATATCACGGTCACTCTTCAACATCACCTCCTCAGTATTTAGAACCTCACCAGAACTGCTCAACGTTGGTCTGTTAACAAAATTAATATCTATAATTCCATTAATTAAATCCCTTTCGAACATTCTTTCATCAGTGTACAATGAACAATTAAATTTCTTTGGCACCAAGTAGATCTTCATGTCGGATTTATATCTGGGTCTAGCAACAATTTTCTTTATGAACAAGTTTGAAGGTACGTCATTTTTGTTTCCCAAGCTATACACCATTTCATCGACAAAGTTGATCTCGTCTATCAATTTGTGATCTCCGGGATGCGAAGTTTCTAATTTTAGCACCACAGAACCATCGCAGTCGTCCGTCGTAGATCTTGTAACCCGTACAAGAGAGTACTCCTTAGTACCAAATAAGGACTGGACAGCTGTTTCTAGAGAATTGAAGGTGGTCAATCCGTGGGACCCTTTGTTCTCGTCTACCAAGTTAAAAGACTGTAGGATTTTATTGGAGAATCCACTGAGGTCAACCAAGTTATTGTCAATAAGCTTCACTGATTTCAGTACAAGTGAATTTTTAGTGTATTTCCCAAATCCTGGTAATGCACGAATGTCTTGTTCAGATGGCCCGCCATCTATGACATCTTGGTCAGTATCAGCAAAAATAGGTATGACTTCCTTCTTATTTGTGAAGGAAATCAAAGAGTGGTACAAACTCAGCACGTTGTTGGCCAACGTTAATTTCACTCGAAGACCAGCTTCAAGGGATTTCACGTGTAGTTTCGAGTTTGGTGAGGATGTGAATGTATGATCTAGTAAATGCTGGTGGTGGTGGTTAAGATGGTGGTGATGTGAATTATTTGCAAATGCCTTCTTTAAAACCGATTTTCGTCTTATGGCCAATTTTACAAAGGTTTTATCCACCAAGAAAGATTTATGAATTTTTGATGTGGGGATCATTATGGTTTGTTTAGTTGTTGTCTCGTAGGACTTATCATGTGGAGGTGAAGGGCATGACAGTGACAGGTGAGAACCTGATTTATATGACAATCTTGAAGAAGAATTTGTAGAATTTGAACTATTCAGAAAAGATTCTGCGGCTGACCTTGAATAATGCTTGTTGGAGTTGAAAGACAGACCAGAACCTGAGGTAGTGCTACCTGAAGTATTTAAAGTGATGTTGGAACTCAAAATCTCTTTATTATTTTTATAATCCTTTGACATAACTCCAGGAGGTGGTGGCGCGTGCGAGGGACTCGTTGACTCCAGTTCTCTAGAAGTAGATTCCCCAGAGTTGGATTCCGCCAGAATCAGGCCGATTCGACGAAACGGAGATTCCAATTGGACTTCCAGGTCATCACTGGGATTCAAAATATCACTGATAGCTATCATAAAGAGAGTAGCAGCTTCGAAGGATAAAGATAAAAAAAAGTGATGCTACTTTTTATATATGGCATCAATAGACCTTTAAAATACACTTTTTAGGGAGAGTGAGACAAAAACAAAATGTATCGATTTAAACGGTTCACAAAACGAGCGTATGAGTAGAGAAGAGTTGATCTAGAGGGTGTCAAATGATACGAGATAGGATAAATATTACGTAGCTATGGTAGGAGAAGTATGCTGAGTGATGCAGGGAGAGCATGTAATGTTTTGAGTGAAATATTGGATGATTAATGTCTTATTGTTGCTGCGCATAAGAATTTTGTAGGTGGGGGATTGCATATGAGCACTCGCAATTATAAAATTGATTGGAAAAGCGATCTTGAAATCGATGGATGTTGATGAGATTAAGTAAGCAGGGTTTTAAAGGCTTTAGGGGGACTGATGGTTATATTAATTAGCTTAAAGAATGGCGAAACAGCGACGTCGAGAGGTGGTATAAGTGATTAGATTAAATTCAGGGTGGTTTTGTGAAGGAGCAACTCGCTGGACGTATTTTAAGCGAATTTGCTTGTTGAGGACGGAGTTCCATGATTTAAAGTTTGCATGGTTAAAAAGTCGACACGAAGATAGGATTGTTCAATTGGTCCGTGAATTCCGCCGTGAGGAGCCTCTAATCAGTTGGACACGATTGAAACAGAAGGATTGAAGCCATATAGATAACAATGGGGTGAAATGTATGGGGTGGACCTTTGGGGTTGTGAGACCGGATTTATGACTTGATAGATTTACAGATGCTTATAAAATAGAAGAATATTTGTGATATAAGCGATATTATGGGCTGTTAATTCTTACTGTGTTAGAATGGTGTCCAAGGAGAAATATGTAGAACCAACAAAAAGGAAAAGGTACGTGTTATAATGTAGTGGGCGATGAAAATGATATATTTCAATCGGAATTATAAACGATCGAAATAAAATATCGCGTGCATATAGACATGTAACGTTTTTGACATATATGAGTAAGCTTTCGATGAGATAACAAGTGATAAGTATTTGTTGTACTTTTACATAAGTCTAAGCTAAGGTATTGTACTTTGCTTATAATTTTAACTTTGAATTCATGCACAATGACACTCACTATTCAGCCCTTTCGTCAGCCTTTCTACAGGTTTTGGTCTACAATTAATTGGTCTACTAGGAATTGGTCTACCATTAATCTACCAATATTAATGTGCTCTTGATAAAACTTATCTTCCTTGCTTCTCATTTAAGTTGCACCCAATCAATAAATAACACCACACTTATCCTACACCTTCCTAACCTACACTCATTTCTCACCCCAACCAAAACCAAAAAAAATTCATCCTCTCATTAACTTAACGTGACCCACAACTAAGACCAAATCACAAAATCCTATTTGCTTTATACTTTCGTAATCTAATTCATACTCATTTGCAAGATCCAAGAACCTTATTATCGCTTAACTCTTCACATGTGTTTTCTTCATTCCAGTCCTTTAAAAAACCTTTTCTTCTCCCCAACCAGTTTCACAGAACATTCTTTACGCACAACCTTATTGAGTAATATTCTTCCAAATAAAACACCTCTCGAGGTATAACAACCTATATTGTGCAACATAACACATGTTACGTTGCAGATACTGATCTCAACGTAAAACCGGGTCCTCGTGTGAAACATAACATCTACTGTGCATACAACTTTTTTTTTTTTTTTTTTTTTTTCAATATTTACAATCGGACGCGAGAACTTTTCACAGGGATGACATAGTAACGTTGCCTCTTCTTATGTCTATTAAATTGGCTGTGTTGTATTTGTAGTGACTTGATGTATCTATTCTAAAGAATGATTGGCCATTTCAAGTGGATATTTCGGACCAATTTTCGTATTATTCGAAACATTCATTTTCTTCGCGATGTTGCCACTTTCTATCTATTGCCTCTATTCTGCTACGCATTAACAAGCATCTATATCTTATGACAATTTAAGTTCTCGTAAAAGTATGCAAATGCAGCCTTTCTAGCTGAAGTCTCTTCACTATTATACGCCAGTTTTCTACAATATCTTTGATTCATTATTATTATTCTATCACCATTTTCACTAAAAGTTAGAGCCGGTATTGATGTTTCTGTCTCTAACACCCAATTCACCGCTCAAGAAGTCATCGTTTGTTTTTTCTCCCTTTCTCCAGAAGGTCCATCCTCCTGCTCCATCGTACACGCTGTTGGATCTCTTTTTCAAGTAAAATAAGAGGGCGATGATTCCGATCAAAATCAGACCACCGACTCCTACTACGACACCAACCACAATCTGGTTGGTTTTCGAAAGTCCACTGCCGTTACTGTTGTTGTTATTTCTGTTTGTCGACGCTGATGCAGAAGGGTTAGCTACTAATTGTGTCGATGTAACAATCACAGTCTTTCCATCAGACTGGAAGGTCGACAATAATGTCGATGTGATCAGTTCGTGTGTAGATGTTTTCGAAGACGAAGGTGATGAAGTAACACTTGGTTGAGTTGACGACGACGACGACGACGAAGATGACGACGAGCTACTGCTTGTGGGTGTCGACGAAGAGTCTTGTGTAGGAGTAGGCGAAGGCGATGGGGGTTCCGACGATGTCGAGGTCGTTGAAGTGGAAGACTCTGTTGTAGATGTGCTCAGTGAAGTGGTGGAGCTCGATGAGGAAGTTGAACTACTGCTTGTGGTGGATGAACTACTACTTGTGGTTGAGCTTGAAGAAGGTGGTGTGGTAGAAGATCTTGAAGGAGTCAGAGAGCTCGAGCTTGAACTGGACGATGGTGGGAAGAACGATGGGGTACTGGTAAGACTTGAACTGCTTGAAGGTAAGGTTGAGCTTGATGGGAAATCAGAGGGGCTTGGGCTCAAGTTGCTAGAACCGGTGGTGTTGTTAGGGTCATCGGCCCTTTTATCCATTCCGTATACTTGGTTCCCATCAATGCCAAACGCATAACGAGACCAACCAAAAAAGTCGAACCCGTTCTTGTCCTCTCCCCCAACAAACTGGTCTGCATCACTACCTTGCACTTCAAGAGAATCTTGTGCACCACCACACTTGGTATGGTGGCTCAACACAATCAACACAGATGCAGCACCAAGAGCAAGCATAGCCAAACGAGCTACCTTGTACAAACGGTCTCTCTCATCCACATGGACGGTTTCACTTTTCTTCTCCATGTTTGAGCGAACGACGTCTACTGTTGTGGTAGGTAAAAGAAGATGTTACTGACAATTTTATATTTTTGTTTGGTATCTATTTTTAAAGTGGACCTGTGCGAAAATTTTAAAATCGTCAAATTTTTTTTTTTTATTACTACGGAATGGGAGGAGGGAGGAGGATGACACAGGGGAAACGAGAGATCAGCAGGAGATAGCGGGAGAGTGGCAGGCACACGTTTGTGCTGTAGCGCGACGCGAGTATAAAGAACCAATGGGGTGGGTATACTCTAGTCAGTGAAAGATGTAGAGAGGAGAGGCTGAGGACACTGCCCTGTCACCTTGTAGGTCTAGACGCAGTAAGGAGTATGCAACATAGCCCAATTGGTATAAAAATTAGATTTTGTAATTCCTGTTGCATTGAGAACACAGACAATCGCCAGGATGTTTATGTAGGCTTAGGGTTTGTTTGTAAATATGGAGGGTGTAAACTATGGCCTTGGGAAAATTATTGATGATCGGTGGTGCTCAAATGCTTATATATTTGTCGATATTTGATTGTTGAGTATCGAGGCTACGAACCTTTCATGATATTAGTGGTGTGAGATTTCGAGGGTGCGTGAATGATTTGTGGGTGTAAGTTTTCTGTGTAAGTGGTGTAAAGAAAGAGTTGGTTAGTTAGTGAATTGTTTGGTTGGTTGGTTGGTGGATTAGTTTTGTGTTTTGTGTTTGGTGTGTGATTTAAGAGAGTCACAAGAATGATTCAAATGTTGTGGTTTGCAATTGTTATTGTGAGAAATTGTGTGGAGATGAAGAATTAGCATCGTTAGTTGTATCTAACTAGTGTAAAATATATACTTGATATGGACTGATTTAAAGTTTGTATTAAACTTATGACTGTGATAATTCATTTTGTTTATCTTAATTAAACACATAAACATCTTACCAGAAGATCGATCAGTTTACTCGATTTAATCATGTTATTATCTATAGTAGACGATCACTACATTATCATCTCTTGATACAATCGAATTCTCATATTTGTTTCATTGAATCATTAACTAAAATACACACTTTGACTCTAATGTTATCATTCCATCTTCCTTCTTTTTTATTAATATTGAATTTGTAACGTGCCCCAAATTTTAATCACTCACACAAAATCGCCTCGTACCTTCCTACAAAGTCTTGAGGATCGAATTTGCATCCAACCTTCTAGAAGGAACTCTGACATCTATTATTCGAACGAAGTGATGAGGATCTTTTGGTTACATGAATACTGTTTTAGTTGAAACATCTTCTTTGCTTGAAAGATGTTTGCAAACAAAAGTTCAAATGTACATACTTTATAGTGTTAATAATTATCGACTCATTTACTGATAAGAGGTATGATAAATGTTTTAGAACCACAATACTCTCGGCTCCCATTTCATCACTCTTGCTGACCTCTCAGTACATTTGTCATTTATAACTCCGTAATGTAAACAAATAGCTCAATATGTTCAACTAGTTTGTAATCCACCCTTGGAATCTTCCAGAGGGTTCTTAATGGTGGCAAAATTTATGCTGACAAAAAACCAAAATCAGAGTATATAAGACCCCTGAATACATACAAAAGTATACACAACATTCTAAATTAACCATGTTTACTGTTAATTTTACACGTCCATTATCTCCATCTATTGAACTTGTTCAAGGGGAGTATATGTACTATATTAATGTCCACAATCCAATCGATCCAAAATCTTATGAAGTCACTGCCGTAAAGTGCCCCACACATATTAAATTGGTTGTTAAAGGTGATGGAATTAATAAGCTGTTCCCTGTTAGCAAGATCGACCCTAAGTCGATTCAAATGAAATTGGATGGTGACGTTCTTCGTATTACTGTTGAAAAGAACAACAGTGAGAATCGTTATCAAACAAGGGGCAATCAATCTGAAAACAATGATGCTCCACAATTTGTTAACGATTTGACTTCTTATATCAGCCAAATTGCTCAAGGTGTGAACAATCAGTTAGAAGAATCTACAAGAGAGATTACTAGTCAAAACCCATTTATTGAGATTATCAATGCACTTTCAGGAGCTTCTGGGGCTGCCACAGGTTCATCTGCTAGTGCATCTGCGTCTGCAAGTTCAAATGCTAATAACTCACAATACGACAACTACCAATACAGAGATCATTCTGAAAGAGTTCGCAGAGGCGAGGAAGCTAGAAAAGCACGTCAAGAAGCACTCAGAAAGGCGGATGAAAAGAGAAGAGAAAGAGAAGCTGAACAAAGAAGAGAAAGGGAAAGAGATGCATACTTTCAAGCTAAAATGGCTCAAGCTGAAGAAATCAGAAAAGCCCATGAAATTAGAGCAATGAAAGCTACAAAAGATATTGAATTGGAAGCCAGAGCTTCTAAACTCAAGGCTGAAGCATTAGCTAGTGCAGAATCTAGAAGACATCAGTCAGCTACTGGTGAAGGTAACCAAAGAAACGATAACTTTTTCTATGTTGCAACACCAAGATGGGATGCTGAAGGAGCTCAGGCTCAAGCTAGACAACAAGCTGAAAGAGCTCAAGCTCAGGCAAGACAACAAGCTGAAAGAGCACAAGCTCAAGCGAAACAACATGCTGAAAGAGCACAAGCTCAAGCAAGACAACAAGCTGAAAGAGCACAAGCTCAAGCA
This sequence comes from Kodamaea kaohsiungensis (nom. inval.), assembly GCA_030558205.1. NCBI lineage: Eukaryota > Fungi > Ascomycota > Pichiomycetes > Serinales > Debaryomycetaceae > Kodamaea > Kodamaea kaohsiungensis (nom. inval.). The sequence goes on along the minus strand of JAJMRZ010000042.1, from coordinate 34,955 downwards.
AGACAACAAGCTGAAAGAGCCCAGGGTCAAGCGAGACAATATGCAGAAAGAGCTCAAGCTCAAGCTAGGCAGGAAGCTGCAAGAAATCAAGCTAGAAAAGATGCTGAGAGAGCTCAGGCCAAAAAGGAAGCTGACGAGAGACAAAAACTCAGAGAAAGAATGGAAGCAAGGGCTGAGAGAGAAGCAAGGGAGGTTAGATTAGCTGAAGAGAAGTTGGAAAATGAAAGAAAAGCTCAGGAAGCTGACAGATTAGCTAAAGAAAAGCAAGCTCAAGAAGCTGCTGAGAAATTAGCCAGAGAAATCGAAGCTAAGGAAGCTGAAGAAAGACGTATTGCTGAATTCAACAATGCATTGGAAAAAGCTACCTTGAGAATTAAGTCTGAACTTGAAGAGAAGTATAGAAGAGAAACTGAAGAAAGATTGAGATCAATGGAAGAAGCAATTAGAACTGAAATTGAAGCAAAGCATAGACAAGAAATTGAAGATATATTGGCTGAGGTAACTCCTAAAGAAAGCGATATTCTTAGTGATATGGAAGATATTGTGCGTGTTGGCAGTCATGTATCCGAGTATGAATCCGAGTACTCAGATGCGCAAACCCCATCAACAACATCTCATAGTTCTGCCCATGGTTCTGTTCACAGCTCACGTACTGCATCACCAACTCCTTTAAGTAGAGTTCCTTCTGTTCACATGGAAGAAACAGAAGATGATAACTTGATTGAAAAACTGGAATCAAGAAACTCTTTAAGTAAACTGCCTTCAATTCAAGAAGTTGAAGATGAAGAATTTGTTATGATCAGAAAGAAATTTGATGAATCTGATACCGACTTGGCTATATAATGTTTATGAATCTAATGGATAAGGAATTAAAGTTTTGTAGAACTATTTTGAAATAATAATATAAATGAATAATGACAGAATAGAATGTAGTTCGCCTGATGGATGACGTGAATAATCTATCAACATCAGACACGATCAGTAATCTTAAAAATCTCCTTTCAAAATTTCGCAACCTTTAAAATTCAAACGATTTTTAAATCACACCAAAAGTATAATGAGTAGATCGATTGCAATTTTTGGAGGAAATGGGTTCTTAGGAAGGAAGATGTGTGAGGTTGGAGTTAAGTTGGGTTGGAATGTAACCGCATTTTCCAGGTCAGGTGCTCCTGTTCATTCTTTCCCCTTAGCTCATAAAGTGAATTGGGAGTCTGCCGATATTTTCAATCCAGATTCGTACAAGGACAAGCTTTCAGAGTATGATACTGTTGTTCATTCCATTGGTATGTTATTTGAGAATCCATCGTATAAGAAGCTTTTAAATTCTAATTTCAATGCATTGAATGATTTCCAATCCTTGATGAATAACTTGAAGGGTCTGAATCCGATGGCAAAAGATCCTAAGCAAACATATGAAGCTGTTCAACGTGATTCAGCAGTAATACTCGCAGAAGCATTTATAGAAGCAAAGAAGGATTCTACTTCTAAACCGTCGTTTGTCTATGTATCTGCTGACAAGAAGATCCCAATACTACCATCAGGGTATATAACCACTAAGAGGGAAGCTGAATTTGAATTGTCATGTAAGGACCAATTGAGAGCGATATCATTGAGACCTGGTTTCATGTATGATAGCTCAGCTGAAAGGACCACCTCAAGAGACGTCTTTGCAGGTGCCTTGAAACTCAGTCATACTACAAAGTCATGCCTCATTGGAAATAATGTTCCATTATTGAATCAACTTGTTAGACCAATAGTGTCTACAGAAATGGTTGCTACAAAAATGTATGAGAAGTTGAATGACCCTTACTTTAATGGTGTTGTATCTTTAGAGGAGATCAATTCTCGTAACTTCTAGTTCTTTCTTAGACTAGACTTGTGTAAATAGTTTTAATAATTTGAAATGTATATTAATTTAAGTGTAGACATTATTTATACGTCCCCGCCTAACTTTCCTTGAAGGGTTTCCAACCATTCAATTTCAAGTTCAGAAAGGTTAAATTGCTTTGGGACGATGATAACGTCTTTGGTGATTTGGATATTAGTGACATCCTCAAACGTTATTCCTTCGTATCTATCCAGAAGTTCTTCTTGTTTCTCTGGGACTTGTTGTTCCACTACCGGTTCCTTTTTCATTGGTGTCCACCAATATACAGGGTACTTTCTAACGATGTTACCTGTAATGCATGCTACTGAGATGATCAATATTGAAGATACTAATTGTGTAGGCAAGTACCACCAGCTCATGTCCCTAATTTGATCATCTATAGAAGGAAGTAACGCGGAGGCACCCGCTGGAGGATGAACACAGTTGAAAATACTCATTAATGCTGAGGCAACACCTACCGAAAGGGCACCACTAGCCCAATAATGATCCCTGCCATTAGCACTCAACAGAAACAATTTCTGAATGCAAATCCCCGTTAATGAGGCTATAAAATGACCAAAGAAAATACTTCTTGGCTGAGCCAATGGAGCTTGTGATGCATTGAAACAAAGAATAGCTGTAGCACCATAACTCGCAATGACTATTGGAGCATTATGAGATGTAAAAACCGTATGACTCTTAAACACCCCCTCCAAAAGTGCAATCCCAGCAAATGAAGAAACTAAAATTTCAAGCCATATCCAATAATCAGCCGTAGGTTTAGGCTGATGTCCACCTAATAACCTCCTTATTGGGAACGGTAACTTATGAACAAACAGTCCAGGTATATACTTGTCTAACACATTATCAATAGTGAACTTGAAAACCATCTTCTACACCTTTAATGCTTTCTATTTAAATTGTAGTAATGCTTGAAATATAAATACGAAATCTTAATGTGGAGTAATAGTTCCGCGCCATTTACGGAACAGGAAACGGAGTCAACTTTAATGGCGATGGTATCGTGATGACATACGTTCTGAGTCAGTCTGTAGATCCTGTTATTGAAATCTGATGTGAAGTATCAGTTCCGCGCCATTTGCTTGACAGAAAGCGGAGTCAAGCTAGTGTCGATATCTTCGTGATGACATAGTACTGAATCAGTCCAGAAGTCCAGGCTTAGTGCTTACATATCATTTTGAACAATAAATCTATATGTTTTAAGGTGTATTGCATTTTAGAAGATATTACATCACTTCGTGTGTTGTTCTTAACTAGGCTCATGTAGGTGGTCTTAATTCTATTATTACAGAGGAAATCGATGTTTTTAGTAATCATCTTCTAATCAAACATATCCGTTGTATACGATACCTTGATGCGAGCGTTTCAAGATATACTTTCTAATCTCATCGGCAATCAATACTGTGCTACAGAGGAGGGTCAAGTGCACCAAGTCGCTAAAGTATAATGCTTCTGTTTGGAAAATCGACTGGAAAAATGGCACGTAGATTGCACACAACTGTCCGAGTAATGATCCCAATACTGCAAAGTTGAACATCTTGTTGGATGTTCCCAACTCGAAGAATGACTTGGAGTACAGTCTGCATGCTAATGCGTTGAACATGTCAAACAATACAAAACATGTGAAGGTCATAGTAGTATCTCTTGCAGTAATCTCATTGTCTTCAGACTCTTTCATAAAAATGTACAAGGTTCCTAAAATGATCATGAATGCCGACTGTAATACTCTCTTGATAAGTTGAGGTGTCAAGATCTTAGCATTACGTTTTCTAGGTGGCTTGGCCATCACTTCTTCGTCAACAGGTTCCACTCCCAATGATTGGGCTGGTGGTCCGTCCATCAAAATGTTAATCCACAAGATCTGCATAGCATTCAATGGGTTAGGTAATCCAAATAATGTAGACAACGCAATCAATGTCAATGCAGCGATAGATGTAGAAAGCTGGAATGTAATGAAGTTCTGGATATTGTAGAAAATACCCTTACCTTCTTTGATTGCACTCAAGATTGTAGAGAAGTCATCGTCAGTCAAAACCATGTCTGCTGCTTCCTTGGCTACGTCGGTACCATTCTTACCCATGGCAATTCCAATATCAGCCAACTTCAATGCAGGGGCATCGTTAACACCGTCACCAGTCATGGCAACAACATCACCTCTCTGTTGGAATGCTTTCACAATCGAAACCTTGTGCTCTGGAGTGGTTCTGGCAAAAATAGAAACATTCGAGATTGCAGAAGTAAGTACATCTTCGTTCATACTGTCAATTTGGTCACCTGTGATCACAGAGTTGTTGCCAATAACTGGAATCCCAATCTGCTTGGCAATACTGATGGCAGTAGTTGGAGAATCTCCGGTAATCATCACAACGTGAACTCCACCCTTCATCAAAAGAGCAATGGACTTGGCTACATTAGGTCTAGGAGGATCGTTCATACCAACCAATCCACAGAAAACAAGTTCAGTGGGCTCAACCACATCGTCTTCCTTCTCAGCAATGAGTTTCTTGTTGTTAACAGCAAGTGCAATGACACGCAATCCCTCGCTGGCTAAATCATGAGACTTACTTTGAATATGTTGTCTGATTTCTTCCGTCAACGCTTTGGATTCTCCATTTGCGTCCAAGTACTTGGTAGACAATTGTAAGATCTTCTCTGAAGCTCCCTTAGCGTATGTTTCTGTCTTGTTAACGTCTTCAGAGTGTGCTGAAACAGCCATATACTTTCTGTTGGAAGAGAATGGCAACTCATACACCTTGTGTTTGTTGCTTCTGTTATCCAGTAATCCAAAACGGCTCAAAACTTCAACAAGTGCAATATCAGTTGGGTTTCCTACAAACTTTTCACCTTCAACAGAGTATCTCGAGTTGTTACAAATGTTTCCGGCTTCCAACATCTTGGCAATGTTGTTAGTTAAGTCTGGTCTCTTCTGTGTGGCGTGGTAGTGGTTGTCATCAAAGTCTTCCAACTTCAAGAAGTGGACATTCTGGGGTAAATCTGTGGTCCAGAGCTTGGTGACGGTCATGTGGTTTTGAGTTAAAGTTCCTGTTTTGTCAGAGCAGATGACTGAAACACTTCCCAAGGTTTCTACACTCGGTAATCTTCTTACAATTGCCTTGTGGCGTGCCATTCTCAACACTCCCAAGGCCAATGTGACAGTAACGATAATAGGTAATCCTTCTGGGATAGCAGCAACGGCAAGTGAAACAGAGATCTGGAACATGTCCAACCATGAACGTCCTTGCAAGATACCAATGAGACAGATAATACCAATTACAATGAAAGAAAACACTGATAAGTCTTTACCCAACTTGTCCATGGCATTTTGCAAGGGAGTCTTTGGCTTTTCAATTTCGCTCATCATTTCGAAGACAGCACCAAACTCTGTTTTGGTTGATGTACTGATAACAATTCCAGCACCGTGGCCATCGCGTACCAATGTACCCATGTGGGCGATCGAAGTTCTAGACGTGATTGGAGGAATATCCTCCACTTTGGAAATGGGTTCAGCCGATTTCTTCACAGGACTGTTTTCACCAGTCAAGTTACTTTCATCGATGCTCAAGTGTACTGCTTCTGTTATTCTAACATCAGCTGGAATTCTATCACCCTGACTAAAGTGGACCAAATCACCAGGAACCAAGCTCGAGGCCAAGACGGTTGAAGTTGAACCATTTCTTGTCAAACGCGCTTCAGCAGGTACCAATTTATTCAAGGCTTCCAAAGACTTCTCCGAACGGTACTCTTGAACAAAGCCAACGGTTACAACAATAGTGATTGCCAACGTGATGGAAACAGCATCATCAGTGTTACCCATCCAGAAACTAATCACAGCCGAACCTATCAACAATAATATAAGAGGATCCTCATAGAAGTTAGAAATAAACTTTAGTAGCAAGTTCTCCTCTTCATCATGCGTAAGCTCATTGATCCCATGAACTGAGCGTCTATGATGGACATCCTGAGTATTCAGCAAACCCAACTTCAAATCCGTCTGGAATTCAGTTGCTATCTGCTCAACTGGAATATAACTATACCTAGCAGAGACTGTGTTGGAACGTCCAGTCCCTACAACAGAACTCTTCTCACTAAAGGGATTCTCACTCATGTGTTCCGTGATGTATTTCTTAACACGAGTTGTAATTTTTCAAAAGGAAAAAAGTTTGGTGGGTGCGGTTTCTGAAGCCAGTTGGAAAAGAGGCAGTAGTGGATGGGAAGGGGTAGATAAAGTGCAGGGAAACTACTAGGTGAAAGGGATAGGGGTGTTTGAAACGATGATTAGCAAAGACATGTTATTACTATTAGAGTAAGAAGAGTAGTCGAATAAATTTTGCTGCGGATTATGATTGCATGTAATGATAACAGTTGTCAGCTGCAAGATGAGTGTTGCAAGTTATACCCTGGATAATAATTATTAGGGAGGGTCGAAGTATTTAATTTGGAATGGATGTAGCGGGCTCATGATGATTTGTTCTACTTGATTGGGCATATTGAGGCCGACGTAGAAGGGCCGACGCGTAAAGAGTCCTTTTTTTTTTTGAGTTTGAGGTGGCACGGCACTGGTTGTTGATTAGTTGAGGTATGAGTATGAAAGAGGTTGATAAATAATTGAGTAGATTGAAAGAAGGCGGAGGAAATAGTATGATTATTAATCGATATCAATTTTAAAGGTGACAGAATTTGAGTCATGTAATAATGCCAGGGTGACTATATTTTAATGTTATTGAGTCGTTGTGATGTGAATTTAAAGTTTGAGCTGTTTTGATTATGTAAACTTGATAGAAGTATAATTAGAAATAGATTAAATAGATGTTAATTGTTAATGTAAATGGGTTAGTGAATATTCATAAGTAACAATGAAATCATTCTAAAGGATTGCATACTAACAGTAGGGTAATTGAAACCACTCAATTTAGTGTCTTCATTCTGATCAAGATTTCTGGAACATGGCTGCAAAAAATCAGAAAAACTATAGTACATACTGAAACTTAGGGGTGAAGAATCAGCTAATTTGTGATTGTGTATTACATTCCAGAATATAGTGTATAGATAAAGACTACTTGGGAATATCCTTGTAGTCAAGATAACAATTGGAACTAATCTTGATTGTTGATAAACTATTATAAGTGATTATCAACATCATTTGTTAAACTATACTTGAAACAATTAAATATCTATTATTCTTCTATTATACGTTATGATATGTACAGTATTATATAGAAATGATACCTTCTCTTTTAACTTCTCTCTATCTTGAGAAATAAAGAGTATGGGTATATGCTTTGTAGTTACTATGAAAATCAATCATACTAACCCTTTGTAGGTTTTCTATGATGAAATAGAATCAACCACCTCCATAGCTGCTTTACTTAACCTATTCATCACAGCCAACCCTTCATTTTTCTCATCAATTCCCTCAACTAAAATCAATTCAACTCCAAGCTCATCGACTTCACGAAGCCATTTAAATAAGTTCTGTGATATTTCAGCTCCAGAAACTCCCAATTCTCTTTCGATAGAACCAGGAACAATCCCCTCTTCAAACTTTTGTGATCTCAATACTGCAATCTTTATATCAGACTCAATTTTGTTAGTTTTCAAGTACTCCGAGACTGCTCTCTTACCTGTACCGCAATTTGTAAATAAAACCACTTTGGCATTTGGTGAATAGTGTCTATATTTCATTCCTGGTGTTCTTACTGGCTCCAATTTTCCTGCTGTTTTCTTGGCTAGCACGACGTTCTCCCATCCGGGTATTTGTCTAATTTCTTCTACTGAAACTCCTCCAGGTCTAAGTAACATTGGTGGATTCACCAAACCATCTACCACTGTGGACTCTACCCCGACACCGCATGCACCTCCATCAAGAATAAATGGGATTTTCCCATTCAAATCGTGGTACACATGCTTTGCCAAAGTTGGACTCGGTCTTGTCGATGCATTCGCAGATGGTGCCGCAAGTGGTGTATCACTCATAGCTATGAGTGCACGAGCAACAGGATGCAGTGGTATACGGGCACCAAATGTATTCTGACCAGCCGTAACAAGACTTGAAATAGGACTTTCATCATGCATAGGTAAAAGGATCGTCAATGGTCCTGGCCAGAACTTGGTTATTAACTCTTTATATATGGATGGAATTTGATAGTCTTTTGGTAACAACTGACGTTGTAACTGCTCAACAGATGAAACATGGACAATCAAAGGGTTATCCGATGGTCTATTCTTTGCTGTGAATATTCCTCGTACACTATCATCATTTAAAGCAGATCCTCCAAGGCCATAAACGGTTTCAGTAGGAAATCCTACAACTTGATGCTCCTTAATAGCTTTAGATGCTATCTCAAGACTGATCTCGGATTCACGATCACTAACAACTAACACATCATTGAAAGCGATACTCTCACGTTTCACACTTAGTATCTTTGTGTTGAACTTCATTCTTAGTGCTCTACTCCATCTCATCGTATCTCTTCATTTTTTTTATAACCTCATCAAGTCATGTGACCTTATATGGATCTATCATTAGGTCTATATTATTCATCTATATCGGATTATATGATTGCTTATTCAATTTATTGTGACCGTCACTGTGTTTACTCTTTTATATTCTTTCACTTTCATTAATTGTCGAGCACCAACGGAACTCGATAGGACTATACACTCTATTAAAATACTATATTCTCAGTAATCGTGGTCTTCTCGTTATCGCTCAACAATTCATAATAGTTTTGGAATCCTCCCAAGTTTTTACTTGTGCATTCCTTGAAGAACTGAACGAGTATCTTCAACAATGTGTCGTCTGTTCCTTGATCTTCTATATCGTTATCTTCGTTGTCTGAGTCAACATATGCCTTTAACTTCTCATAATTTGGCACTCCTATATCATCCATATCTTCCCATCCTTCATCTCCGTCATCTTCTTCCTCTGGTTCTTCAGGCAAAAAGTCATTGGCATTTGGTTGCTGACATTGGAACTCCAATTCTCCAATCAATAATTTCACTATCTTGAGTGCAGAAGAGATTTGGGTATACTGGTCTGGCATGGTTTTTGTCATGGATCTGGTTCTAATTAAATCACCTTGGTATGGGATGATATCTCCATTCACAATCACTGATGTGACTCGAGGGTCATCAAGTGTGAAAATCTTGGCCAAAGCAATAGAATTTTGCTTAATCTTTTCATATCCTCTTGTAACTTCAAATGATTCAAACCAAATTGGTAAGATCAACTGCAATCCATTTTGTTGTACTTGTGTAACTGGATGCGTAATACTGATTCCATTACTCAAAAAGTCAATCATCTCACTTGGAGAGTTCAAAATCAACTTGGTAAACACCATAATTAAGTTCTCAATAGTGATTGTTTCCTTTGCAAGCACCAACCTTCTTACTGTTGCCTCCAAGATTTGAGATAAGTATTCATTACCCAAGAATGATTGGAATTGCTCAATCAACGATGCAACTATATCACCACAGTTCAATGCAGCACTATCAGATAATTCTGGTGACAAGAATTTGGATACAATTGTTAACAACGAATTCATACCTGTCTCCTTGGTCTCAGGATTAACGTAATTCAAAAATAACTTGGATGCCTTCTTCAACATGTTATTAAACACCTCTCCTCCGCTCTGTAAGATTTGGTTGTCAAGAGTCGTAAGTAACAACTTATGCAACGCAGGAAATGTGTAGTTAAAGATATTAGAAGGAAACTTGTCTTCCTCTTTGATTGGAACCGAATTGATGATAATATTTAACAACTCTAATGACAAGTACAAGTCTGAAGAATATTCAACATTTTCATTTTGGCTCTGGATCAAGTTAATGATAAATGGCAATGACTTTTCACAGCACAATAAGTAATCATTTTCTGAGATTTGGCTTAATAAATAACTTAAACTCTCAGAGGCATCAATAGTCAACTGGATATTTGATGAGTCTTTAAAAGATATCTTGAAGATTAAGTCTACAACACTGACATCTGTCTCAACTGCAACCTTAGAGGCAAACAATGGGTCTATGTTGATTGCAACCGAAATGGCCTCGAGCAAAATAGGTAAACCGTCCTCTTCGCTATCTTCGACCAAGGAATAAATCAACTTGAAAATACTGAGCTGAGTATCATTCTTGTTTGTTCCATCTAACATGTGGTCAAAGTTCATCAAGTTCTTGTACAAGGTGGAACTAACCAAAGCACTGATTTTTACAATATCACTGCTAGTTTGCAGCTGATCTGATGCAAACTGAAACATTTGTACAAAATTCCTCACCCCAAAGGTTTTAGTAGAAATTCTTGTTTCAAACTTTTCAAGGAATCTAGGTAATAAAAGAAAACTTCTGGAGATAACATATGGAGAACTTTGAGATGTGATTGGAGTAGTTAAGATTTGCAAAACAGATGTCAATGGATAGTTTACATCGATAATCTCAGAGTCTTCGTTAGTGAATAAACTTTCTAAAATGAAAAGATAGGCTTCCTGGTGTTTCCAGTCCTGAGTAGTCAAAAGTTTAATTACAACTTCAAAAATGGTTTTTGCATCTTGGTCGTTCAATTCGCATAACAATTCGTTGACGTGGTCACGTACTGATGACGAAATGGATAATCCTGTGATTTCAGTTACGTATGTGTTGATATCAGCTTCATACTCTTCAATCTGTTCATCCAGGATGACCAGTGCATTGACCAAGCTTTCGATGAATTGAGATGGTTCACAGACAGAAAAGATCTTCAAGGAGTGTTGGATTAAAACAATAGTCAGGAGTAATTCATTCAAGAGAATCGTTAAAGCCTTAGTAGAATCATCAGTCAAGTTTTCTTGTCTGAATAATTTAGTGTGGTGTGAGAAATCGTTCAAGGCCAAGTTTAATAAAAGCTGTTTAAATTCTTGAGGGATCTTCTTGTTGAAGTCACCAACCAAAACACTTACAATTTTGTAAGCAGCAGCTTTGAATTCTAGTACTTCCAACGATTCACCAGTGGCACTTTCCAACAATTTAGTACAAATAGGTAAGACTGCGTTTATGTGTTGGAAGACAAAGTTCTTGCGGTGTGCCTCACCAAAAGCTTCTGGGCTTCGTAAAATAGTCAAGACACTTTCGTATAGTCTCAATGCACTTGTTTGGACTTCAGCATTTAAATCTGGTTTAGTAAAAATTTGGAAGAGGTGATTGATAACTTCGTTGCCAATTCCACCTTCCCAGAATTGCTCTTCAGTCACCAAGTCATCAAACAAGTCGTTCAATACAGTCAATCCACCCACCATTGATACTTGATCTGTATAATTTGTTGTCAGACGGTATAACAGGTTCATCAACTCAGGCCATTCATCAGGATAATCTGCCGAAGCTACTTGTACAATTGCATATGCACTTGAACCTCTAACCTTAGAACTAGGAGATGAGGTAGCTAGACGTAATAAATTCTCTCTAATAAGATGTTTCAAATCCTGATTAATTGGAGGTCCAATAAATGATTCAAAAGCCATAGTCCAATACTTAGGAACCAACCTCTTAAGATGAAGCAAACACGCTTGCCTTACATCAACAGGATACTCTTCATTCAAACACAGCTGCATCAAAACATACGCAGTACTCGAAGGATCCTTAGACAAAACTTCATTGAACTCTAACTCAGAAGCTGTCCGAAGATTGTTATCAGAACTGTTCTGATTCACAATCAAGTTTAATACATCAGACATAACGTGTGAAGCTTGTGGATCTTAATGAGAAAATCTTTTGATTCCTAACGCGTGCCATAAAAAAAAAAAAAAAAAAAAAAAAATCGAATGTTTATGCAGGAACCAGACTTTAGCAATTCTTGATAAAGGGAGGCGAATATAAGTTCAAACACACTCATTAGGATGGTATTATATTCAGCATTAGAGGAGATTAAGGATGCACTTGCGCCTGAGCAGCTTCAGATATTAAAGAATCAACTTGATTCGGAACAACCAGACCCAACGCCCCAGTCTCAGTTTAACTATGCTTGGGGATTGATTAAGTCAAGTCAGACTAGACAGCAACAGCAAGGAATAGTGATTTTGCGGAAATTGTATAAGGATGTGCCTGAGATGAGAAGGGAGTGTTTGTATTATTTGGGGTTGAGTTCATTCAAGCTTGGTGAGTATGGTAGTGCTAAGCAATATGTTGAAGTTCTCTTGAGGGACGAGAAGGATAACCAACAAGCCCTTTCATTAAAACAAGCAATAGAGGATAAAGTAACTACAGACGGTTTGATTGGTCTTGGTATCGCTGGTGGTGTTGTTGCTGTAGGAGTTGGAATTCTTACTGCAGCATTAAGGAGGAAACGTTAGTAGTTGTCTGCATTATTTGGGGGGAGGGGCGGTAACGAATGGGTTTAGCAATATGGATTTAATTGAAAGCATCAACTTATGGTTTTAAAAGGAAAAAAAAAATTGTATTAGTTTATGGGTAAGTAGTAGTGGAAGTCAGATGAGCATTGATGAGACACTGGATGATAATGGTAGTTTTAAATTGGGGAACCAAATAGCCAAATCAGTTATAGATACATTCAATAGATTAGAATTGAAATCGGGGAAACCAACAACACGAAACAATGGAACGAAAGAATGGACAGTGCTAGCAGGATTGGTAGTAATTGTAGAAGAAGAAAAAGAAGTGGATCCAATTTGCATTTCAACAGGGGTTAAATGCTTACCAAACAAAGTGAGACTGTATTCCAAAGGGCATATTGTTCACGACTCACACGCAGAAATCTTGTGTTTGCGACTATTCAATAGGTACATGTTGGAGGAATATGAAGCTTTAATTCTGGGGAACGAGTCAAAGTACTTTGAAAAAACGGGTGTGAAAATGAAGCTCAAGAAGGGCGTGAAATTGGCATTATTCATAAGTGAACCACCTTGTGGTGATTGTTCAATGAGTTTGATATCTCTGCTGGAAGAACCACAAGAAGAATGGGTCAAGCGAAGGAAACTTGTCAGAGGAAGAGAGAATTTTAATGAGGTTGGGATTGTGAGAACAAAACCTGGAAGAGCTGATAGTTTAATCACTTATAGTAAATCCTGTTCAGATAAGTTATGTTTGAAACAATTGACAGGAATCAACAACTGTACTACTGCTCAATTGACTCAAAACATATTTTTGGATTATTTGGTTATTGATGAAACCAAATACAATGCAAGAGATTTCAAGAGGTGTTTCCAAGAAAGGTTTACAGATAAATTGAATGATGCCGTGGCACTCCAAGTGCTCACCTTCAGCAATGGGAATGAATACGAATATTATAAACCCAACAATGATAACATTGTGCCAAGTCAATTATCATTGATACATCTCGTGCCTTATAACAAAACACAAGTACTAAACAATGGTGTTCGCAACGGATCACATAAGAAGAACAATCCCCCAAAACCAGGTGGTGAAAGCTTTCTTTGCAATCGACTGTTCCTTAAAAAAGCCGAATCAATTCTTGAATTTAAAGGATCCTACCAAACCTTTAAAAGAAGTAATAAGATTAGAGAAGAATTGAAACAAAAAGGTAAAGAAGTATTAGATAATTGGGTAGTGAGTGATCCAGATGACTTTGAACTCAAAAACTAAAACCTTACAAATAAAAATGCCTTCTAAACATCTAATTCATCTTATCATTTCATGTTGATCTAAATTCATAATATACCAATATCTTATGTTTGATCTAAAACATCAAGAAATTATTCTAAAAGAAAGTTTTCATCATCTTACCATTTTCATTATCTATAATCTGTTACTCTGATTCTGAACCAGATCCCTCACCCTCATCTTCAACCTTTTCAGCAAGACCATCCAATTGATCCTCCTCTGGGATCTCCATAGTAATAGCATATTCAGCACTTTCCAACAATTCTCTCAACTTGGTATCTTCCAGATCAGCATAATCTATTGGCTTCAAGTTGAATTTGTTTACGACTCTTGGATCGGACCCAGCGTCCAACAAATTGTCCACTACAAATAGTCCATGTTCCGGTTCTTCCTTACAGTAAAGGGCAGCATAATGCAATGGAGTGTACCCTTCTTTGTTTCTTGGATCGATCTCAACACCTTCAATGTCCAATATAATGTCTATGAACTCCCAGTTCCCCAACTTGGTAGCAACATGTAAAACAGCATTATCGCTGATCACCTCTCTGGTACTATTAATCAACTGTGCCAACCTGACTTGATCATTATTCAAATCAACTTTAATCGTCAATAATAACTCAGTATTATTACGTCTCGCAGATTCCAACAACTGCTCGGAATAAGAAGCCCCGTCTTGTGCCTCTGCCATTTACAACCTTGTTATTCTCGTTCGTAAAAGAGGCGAGGTTCAAATGTATTCAACCTAAAATGTCGCTCCCAAGGACAACTCACGAGAAAGGTAAATATCTGAATTACGAAAATAGAATGTCACCCGAATGTCGCGGAGGTATAGAGTGGATTAGAAGGATCAAAAAATTAGCAAATAGATTATTATACATTAATAAGAAATGGTTCAATCTATTATTGCCCCTTCTATTTTAGCTACTGATTTTGCCAACTTGGGTACCAACTGTGAGAAGGTGATTGCTTCCGGTGCAACCTGGCTCCATATTGATGTTATGGATGGTCATTTTGTTCCCAACATTTCCTTTGGTGCACCAATTATCGATAGTTTGAGAAAGCAGATCCCTAATGAGAGAGGTATTTTCTTTGATGTTCATATGATGGTTTCAAAGCCTGAGCAATGGGTCGAGGAAATTGCTAAGGCTGGTGGTAACCAATATACTTTCCATATCGAAGCAACCCAAGATGCTCCTGCATTGATCAAGCAAATTAGAGCAAGTGGATTGAAAGTAGGTTGCGCAGTTAAACCAGGAACTCCTGTTGAAGACCTTTATCCAATTGCAGACCAATTAGACTTGGCTTTAGTCATGACAGTTGAACCAGGATTCGGTGGTCAAAAGTTCATGGTGGAAATGATGGAAAAGGTATCGAAATTAAGAGCAAAGTTCCCCCACTTGAACATCGAAGTCGATGGAGGTTTAGGAAAGGATACCATTGAAGCCGCATCTACTGCAGGTGCCAACGTGATTGTTGCTGGTACGTCTGTCTTCAAGGCTGAACAACCTGCCGAAGTAATCGACTACTTGAACAACTCAGTTACAAAGAGTTTGACCTCAAAGGGTTTGTTAACAAAAGCATGAATTTAAATTAGTATACATATGACGAATTCCAACAATGAATTCAAGAACATTCTATCTCTACAAAGAGATTCTAGTGTAGATTCCTGGACTAGTAAGTAGTCACTTTATTTATGCCAACCCGGTTTGCTTAGAAAGCTTGGACACCCAAAGTGGTTCCCTCAGCATCAACAGCAGCCTTAATATACTGTTGGTTCTCAACAACATTCCATAAAGCCTTCTTGATTTGATCCAAGTCAGATTGCTTGACTTCCTTAATAGAAGCTTCCATATCAACATCCTTTCCTGATCTTCTGTCAATATACTTTTGGTTTCTGGCTAACTTTTGAGCTCTCTTCTTAGACAAGATGTTGTTGGTCACAACACCTACCTTGGTGGCACCGATCCCAGTATATAATGCAATAGCTTTAGACTCAGTAGGAGTTGGGGCAACAGATGCCTTGTCTGAGTATCTTCCCAAAGACGTTTTCGTGTGAGCAGCTGCTCTAGTACGTGCAGCTCTCTTCTGACCTAACCCGGAAGCATGTCTGGTATTGCTTAACCTCTTTCTTGGCTTGTTAATTGCTCTGGCCATCTTACTTTAATTTTTATAAATCTATCTCATCTTAAAAAAAACTGGTTTTGAAAAAATCGGTTTTGGAGTTGGTGTGAATCGAACCTGTGGATTTGTAATTCAAGTACATATGATTATGTAAGTATTTGAATTTTTAGTGTGAAGGGTAGATTATTGAGCCCGTTGACAGGTTAAGTGAATGGTATTCAGACTTGAGTGGACAAATTTAAAGTAAACTAGAAAGCTAATGTAAAAGTCTTTTCTCACTTGTTCGTATTTACCTTTCTTAACACAGAATTAGCTAAGATATACCAACAATAAATCCGATAAGATAATAATATTTAGTAATGAACTGCAACCAATTGCGATAAATCCTACTTCACGCAACCCTTTGACACAGAACCAACAATTATTTCATTTTAGTCAACAGTATTTTCCCTTTAACACAAATGAATGCGCATCCATTGTGAACAACTTTCAATTCTCGCAATTACTCAACTTGCTACAATCTTCTGTTGACGATTTAAAATTACGGATATCCTTTGTATTGATACGAAGGATATGGATATACCAATTCCAGCAAGTTTAGCCATGAAATCGACAACTACGCCGTCTGCATGGTTAATCTTCATAGCATCAAGGCTCAGTATTGTATGATACATTGCGGAATTTCATAACCAGAGCAAAGTGGGTGCAAAAATTTGACAGATGCACTCTCTCACCAATATTTTATGTACTAGCGAGAGAGGAAGTAACAAAACAGCAGAGTATCCCTTTATACCACTACTGGCAAGCGAATTAGATACAATGTTTGAAAGTTATTGTAAAACGGAAACAGAATGTGATAAGGACAGACTGTTAAGTAGCACCTTACATTAATAAACTTCTTTGTTGGCCCTTTTGGCGCATCAAGGTTAGTAACCTTCTGTGACTGGATCTTTGTTGGATATTTTATCCTTCTTCTAGATTGTGCTTTGGCGTATGCATACTAAAGATAAGAGATCTACACACACTTTGACACTATCAGAGTGATACTCGTAGTTGTGAAGCATATAATATTAGGATCGAAAATGTGGTACAATGCATTCAACGGAGAAGAATGGAGAGTAAAGTGTCATAAAAAAAATCATCAACAGAAACCCATGCTATTACCAACAGGGCTATCGTCCTTTAGAATCCCACCTGAAAGACGCCGTACCTTCTATTTTTATATAATTAGCCGATCATACTTGCATGCATTGATGAAACATCATCAATGAAGATTCTACACCGACTCTACTTGCATTTTTGGTTTCATAACTGGAGATCGCGTTTCCTTATTGTTTTCATCAATGTACAAAATCTTAGCCTACCTATTGTGATATTACGGGAGAATCTCTTTATAACTTCCCATGTTCTTAGATCATCGTATTAGTTTTCTCCCAACCCCTGCTCTTTTGTAAGTACTTTTTTGTAGTCACCAACATTTATACCCTGCTAATTTAGAAAGATACTTTGTGACCACAACATATAGAACAGGGATGAACTACAATAGAGTAAGTCCAAAGTAAGGAATTGCCGAGACTAGAAGAATGTTCCTTCCCCCAAATCTTTTTAGGCTTTACAATTGTGTGACGATTAAAAGTACTGCAAACCATGCGTGTATGAAGGCCATAAGAAACTGGCTTTCATTGTTATAATTACAATTATGAGAGTGAACGCAGAGTTTCACAATTGAAACGGCTCAGATAAAGTGCCATGGTTGCTTGTTTTATAGTCCAGCAGCACTTGTAAGTGTCAGGGAACTTTGTGAAATAACATCTCAAATCAGCCCATCTCCTGTCTGGTTTATCTTTAGTGAATTAATGAAAAATATTGCTTGGGTTGAAACACCCCAAACAAGTTCAAAGTCATAGATTCTTTCAATCTTTTAAAGGAGGTGACACTAAGTTGGACTCTCTCTCTTTCCAGTCAAAAAAGTTTAAATACTTGAAAAATATATTTAGTGGTTATTTGATCTTGTAATCAAAGCAGGACCTAGCATTGAAGAACTGTAAACCAAGCAGATTGGTTAGCCAAGTGGTAATTAATAAAATGAATCTCCCCACTCTTGTTCCTCTTATTTTATATATCAGATTAAAATCAACTCACGTCCTTATTTGAAATCGCGTCCTTTCCTCCACCCGTACACACTTGTACACAAAATCACGATAACAATAGAGGTAGAAGTGATAATTATACCGAAATGCACAAATATGCGGTTGTTGGCGCAGAAAACCCATTGAATTGAAATCTGTAGTGAGGAATCTGTACTTGAGAGAATTTTGTGTGGTGTTTGACGATTTCCAAATAGTATCTCCATACCCGGCACCTTACCTGTTGTCGTATTCTCGACGCAAGCAGGTTGTTGAAAGTCCACGTTTGTGGTATACCTTATTTTATTTTGGATTGATATATTCCATATTGGTACAGCTACCATCTCAAAAGTGTGTTATGTTGAACTTTGCTGGAATCGGGGTGTCCCGCATTGTACCTCCAAACTGACTTAAATAACTCTTAATTTCCGGAATGCTTGATGCCTGTTCATTTCATTTCTGATAATGAATGTTACTGATACGATCCCTTCTACTACCTTTAAACGAAGGGCAAAACCCCTACCAAAGAAGACTTTTGACCGTACCTTTATGAACCTGTCTGGTCTGGATAAATATGAGACTCCAAAGAGGATGATTAAACGTGCTACTATTCCTCCTCCCTTGGATATTCATGTAAACAGCACCCAAGAATCTTTCCAGTCGTTATCAACAATTTCATCGACTAGTGATATTAATGTTCTTAATAGTAATAGGAGCCTGCAACACTCAAAGACTGTACCACGCAAATCCAACCAAATTGGATCCAAATGTGCATTCTGCCATGACCTCCTCTCCGTTAGTCTTCCTGGGGAAACTTTACTAGAATTGACCTGCTCACACTACTGTCACAGAGATTGCTTTATTCTCATGTTTGACAAAGATACTATTAAAGACAATCCATTTTGTAGCCTTTGTGGTAAACGAACCCGCTGTGCAGACGAGGAAACTCATATGAGAATGGTCCAAAAGGTTCTCGTTCTTGAAAAGCCTTTTATCCCGGCTGCAAATTTAAGCTTTGAGTTAGAGGCACCGCCTTCCAATAAGAAATCTCAAAGCCCAGTGACTCCATTGAATCAAATCATCCCCGATGCACTTCAAGATCCACTCAACCCTGCGGAAATTGAAAGTAATATAAAATCTCTCTCATTACAAGAATCAATAATCGAGGAAGAATCAGATTTCGGATACTTTGAAGCTGTTAAAAATGAACTAATGGTCCCCAAAGTTACCTTCTCCTCTGACTTTGACAAGTTGAGATTGGCAAATGAAAAGGTCTACGATTTAAACTATTTGATCAACATCAAGCCTCCTGCCTTGTACCAATCTTCAGAAATATCGCATCCCAACAATTTGGACGGAACAAGAAAACAAATAGTAACATGGCTTGAATCAAGCATTTTGAATTGGAGCACATTCTTTAGTGATTCCAAAGTTTTGGGGAAATTACTTGTTTTTGACTTCCTACACATTAGTGCCAACAGTCAAGATTGGGACTTAATAGGTTGTTACTTGTTTGAAAATATCATTGTCTTGGTTGAAGAATTTAATCTTGTTGGACAAATATTAATCCATGAAGATATAGCAAGTATTAACAAACTCAAAGATGGCTTGATATTAAACTTAAGGAACGAATCTATCCCAGAACTTCAAATAAAACATGAAAATCCCTTGGTGATTTGTAAATGGGAACAATTGTTGGAGAGAACCACTCGTGGGAAAAAGGTTACCGTGAACAGTTTTCAAATGTCTACAAACGGCTGGGCTTACTTTGCTGCAAATGGTATAAATATTCCACCTGAGGTGACTACATTTGCGAAATTGATGCACAGAAACGAGAGTATTCCACCACAGTATATTTCAAGAGTACTCCCAAAACCCGAATCTCTTCCTGTGAACATAATAGTATCAATTCCTCTAATCAATAACACTGAAATGTCAAACGAGGAATACACAGTGAATATTAGAAGGACACTTCACTGCATCAAAAATTCATTGAGACCAATAGATAAATTGGGCATACTATTCGTTGGGATGGATAGTAAGGGTAAACCTAGCAGGTCTGGGTCCTTTATCGCATGCATAGAAGCAACATGGGAAGGTTGGGAGAAGGTAATTTCAGAAATTAAAGTCTCCAACAATGAAAGGCACCCTGAAATGTCTCAAGCTGTATTTACCAGCGATTTACAAGAGTTGATGCTTAGTATAGAGAAATGCATGGACTTGTTTCCATTCATCTCCAACAATCCAAAATGTATTAACAAGTTATTGGTATTGAATTGCAACAATTTCGGACCTCTGGAAGGTACTGAAATGAGCAAGGTCATTGCCAGGATGATTAACCTTTTACTCGATAGGTTATCAATTACTTTGGTTAGAATTGGCGATGAGTATAGTGAAGGGATCAAGAAAATGCACTCCTTGGTTAGAAGTCCAAACGAACTTGAAGAGAACGATGATGATGTGTCCATGTCAACGTCAGACTCCCCCAACAATTCGTTTGTATCTTCGCGGTTTCTGCATACTTCAAAAATTGTCAAATTCGCCTATGGGTCAAGCTTGCTCAGGTTTAGCAGCTTTAACGAATTTAATCTGGAATTAAAATACTGGATCTCTGAACGACTTCAAAACGTAGTTGTTCCAAGTATTACGATCAACTTGAAGAATGATCCTATAACAAGAGAAATCATGCGGTTCTCTAAATTGGAGGTCAACGGGGAATTGATCCCAATGAATAACATTGACAACTTTCAAGTTATCATCAAAGATTTGCTTCCTAATGATGAAACAAATATAATGTTAAAGTTGAAGTTAGACTTGGGTGAGGCTGATTTGAACACACTATTTTCCTCATTGGAGTATCCTGATGAATGGCCAGTGTTGAGTTATGGGATTAAGTGGTTGGGAACAGAAGAAAGCAAGACATTGACTACTAAGTTATCTGATTTGCCAACCAATATCCGGGGAGAAGAATTTGCACTCAGTCCACCGATCAAAACTCCAGCAACATCACTGATGTATATGAACATCCCCTTACTTCCACCATTGTCGCCCAATCGAAATCATTCGTATGCGAGAAGACAGGCTGAATTGTCAATCATCAATTCTCTCCGTATGGCACAAATGACACTGATGAGGGAAAGTAAATGTATTTTAATGAGTGCCGTATCCTTGGCGTACGGACTAATTCGAGGAATAAGCTCCAAGGATGAAGATGAAGATGCTGGTAATCAAAACTTGACTTGGAGCCAATTATCCAGTACTTTAAGACTAGAAGTAAACACACGTCAATTACACAGAAACACACATGGCTATATTCATTTTCTTGTTGAGGAGTTGCAGCTGATTTTCACTGTTTATGATTCAGATCCTCAGTTGGCCAGCATTAAGTGTGAAGATCTCGCTACTTGTCTTTTATAGTGTTTAGTTCTTTCTGTTTTAGATGGTTTGTTAATGCACTAGTGCTTCTTGTGTGATAAATATTTACGATGCTTGAGACTTCGAATGTTTACATTTATATTCAGTTACTGGTTCTCTGATGTTTATGTTCAACCCTTAAGAAGTTATAGATTATATAGACCTTAGTTCTACATATTGTTCTTTTAAGAACATCAATACGACATTGTTAAAGGGTATATCACTTTGTTGTTGATGTTTATTGTTTTGCAACCATTCAAAAAGCTTCAAGAAACATATGTATATGTTTAAAGTTTAGTCATACGATTGTTCAAAATTTCATCTGACGTTTGTATCCGTCAATCTGCATGACAGGAACCTTGAATGATATCATCTTTTTCTACACCTAAATCTTGAACTAATTACTGGTTATGTTTTTATTTGTTCCCAATTCGAAAACCCGTTCTCTGTCAAAGAATTGCGGCACTGATCTTTTTTATGCAAGCTATTACTACTCCATAAAGGGAGATGGTTGCAGAAGCTCAATGGTAATGGATGAAATACCTTTAGCCAAGGTAAGAGAATTTGTGTTAAAACTGAAACGAGAAGGCTTAGAGGAGGGGGTTGACAAGAATTTGCGTGCTAATGTAACCTTTTGTTCAACTTTTTACTGGTGGCTGGCTAACT
Organism: Kodamaea kaohsiungensis (nom. inval.); assembly: GCA_030558205.1. Classification (NCBI taxonomy): domain Eukaryota; kingdom Fungi; phylum Ascomycota; class Pichiomycetes; order Serinales; family Debaryomycetaceae; genus Kodamaea; species Kodamaea kaohsiungensis (nom. inval.). The sequence goes on along the minus strand of JAJMRZ010000042.1, from coordinate 13,139 downwards.
GTTAACATAAGGAATATTTTTTTTTTAGTTAAGCAGCTACCCGAATTCTAAAGTATTGGCTATGCAATACAGAGTTCAGTTGTAATGGCATAATTTTTTATGCTTCTCACCCAGGGGATACACTAAAAGCTTAAAGTTGTAAAGATATATAAATGGAGCAATCCCTTGAATAAATGTGGATTAACTCAATAAATTGATAAATCATGTCTCTTCAACTCCATGGAGCACCAACTGTGCTTTCGCTTACTTTAATGCAATTGGGATTTGCATTGGCCGATAATTTGGGTGGCCTCGGTGATAATCCTAATGGTAATGATGACACTACTTCTAGTTCAACTAAAAAAGATACCAAGACTGATACCAAGTCAGAATCCAAGACTGACTCTCAGAGTGGTGATGCAATAACTTCTGGATCTACAAGTGCAGCAGCAACTACAACAGCTTCTTCAGCTTCAAGCACTCAAAATGGTTCTTCGCAATCTCCATCTCAAAATTCGGGAAATTCTGATTCCGGTTCGCAATCTTCTGGTGCTGGTACTATTACCAAAACTGTTACTGCTTCACCAACTAGTTTAGAAAGTACCAGCTCCGGTAATGTTTTCACAACCACAATTACAAAGGGAGCTTCAGGATCATCCTCGTCGTCGTCTTCTTCTAGCAGCGGAGGAACTACAACCACAGTCACTGTTATACCTGTGGGATCTGATTCTACATCTGACTCAAAGTCAACTGCCTCGGTAGTAGTCCAGACCATCATTTTAGTGACCCAAGGAGCTTCTTCATCTAGTTCTGCATCTAGTTCAGGGAACGCAGTTTCTACTGTCACCATACTTCAAGGAAACACAGCACTGACGCTTGCTAATTCTAACTCAGATATAACTGTGGCAAACACAAATTCAGATGATTCTACTACAGTTCCAACTAGAACCCAAGGAAGCAACTCAGCTAGTACTTCAGCCAGGCCTAGATCATCTGCCTCGGCATTTTCACAGTCTGATAACACATCGATACGAATTCCCGAAAACCAACCTATTACACTCGATGATCTTTCTAATCCATCGTCATCTGTTGTAGTAGTTTCTGGTTCTACCAGTAAAGCCAACAGCAAAGACACTAGAAATGTCAAATCAGATACTCCTACTGTTGATACTCTTGCTACGACTGGAGGAGAAATTACTGTAGCGGGCACACAACCTGGTACAGCAACTGCTGGTGGGCAAACAGAACAGCCTACCGCACAACAACCGGGTGCTGCCACTAATGCAGGTACTGCTACTAATGCAGGCACTGCTACCTTTAACCAATGGGGTTTTGTTGGAACCCAATCAGTATGGCAAGCTACTACACTTGCAGCTTCAGGACAAACAGTAACACAAATCTTAACGGGATCTCAAACAGCTGCTCAAACTGGTCTGGCTACATCGACACGTACTGTATCAAGTACACGTTCTGGTACATCTTCCCGTTCGGGCTCCTCAGCTCGTTCTGGTACATCATCCGCCTCATCATCTACATCAAGTAACAATGCAATGCAAAGTGTTTCAAACCCATTGAAGTTTCATAAAGATTTATCATTGAAACATATGATCGTCTTCGGTGGGGCATTGGCTGTTGGAATGGTCATCAACACTTTGTAATACATATAATACTTACACATATGGGTCTTTTGGTTTTTCTTTTCTTTCGTCATCATCATTATCATCATCTTCATTATTCAATTCTTTAAACATAATTAGCAACGGGTGAGTTCTAGGCTCCCCAAGAAATTGATAACATTTAATTAAAATAATACTCGTAACACGTCTTAATAAAGTTACACAGCAAGCATAATCGAACTGTCAACCACATTCCAACATTCCAATTAACTTGCCTTCAACTTTAAACAGTTTACTGGATGAGGTTCCCGATTAGGATGTCTCATTTTTTTGAAGTCTTTTCGATATCGAAAGACAGACGAATACGAGATGAACCCCCCAGTGTATTCATCGAAGCCTAGGTATAGAGGGAAGCAAGGAGGAGCTGATCCCAGGGTAATTCCTGTGGAGCTTAGTGCTAAGCAGCGTAAGGAGAATTTAGAGGAATTAATGTCATTAGAACTGGTACAATCATTAGATGGAGCAGCCAAATCTCAGAAAGAACTTCATCAAAAGAATGCAGAGCTTTGTGGATTGGCATTAGAGAATTACCTACAAAGTATGGTGGTATCACCATATACTAAGTTGAGTAATCGCAACCATGCTGATTACTTCAAAAGTTGCTTAAAAAGTGTCTATTGCAAAGAGCTTATTTTGTTTTCTATAGACGTCGAAGCATGGGAAAGAAACAATGACTTTGTTACGGAGATAGGTGTCACGATCTACGATCCAAGGTCGCAGTTTCTTTCGATAATCCCTTCTTTTAAACAGGTACACATTCGGATTAGAGAGAACTTCAACAAATACAATGGCAGGTTTGTACCTGATCATGCTCAAAATTCGATTAATGGAGTGTCGTATATTTTGACGAAAAAGGAGACTGTGCTGTTTCTTCAAGTCTTGATAGATTATTATTTTAATATTCCAGGGTTCCCTGCTGGGTTAGTCGGACATGGAATAACTGGTGATATTAGGTGGTTCAAGAAGTTGGGGATTTCTTTCCCAGAATCTTACAGAAGTATAGATACTCAGCATATTTACTCTTTAACGAGAGGAGAACATGGTAGTAGTTTAAAGAAGGTTTTGAGAGCTGTAGACATCCCATATGCATTCTTACACAACGCTTTCAATGACTGTTACTACACTATGTTAGTTGCTTTAAAGTTATGTGATCCGAATTGTAGGATCATGTACGGGTTGGATAAACCAATAGCGGTCTCGTCTAGCGAAGAGTCTGACGCATCTAACGATGAACCAGTATTGACAAGACGTCAAAAGAAGGAGAAAGAAGTGGCTGAAGCTAATGTTGCTGAAGCTGTCCCATCATCTGCCTCCGAACTTGTAAAGACTTTGTTGGGGTAGATAAGATGGAATAAAAATATATTGCATCTATTTTATGCCATGTTGAAACATTGATTTTCAGTTAACATGAACTGATTATATCATTACTATAAACTCTCAAACACATTACCATCCAACTCATTCAACTTCAACAATAACCCAGCACAAAGGCTCTTCAACTTATCATCAATTACTGCCTCCCAGTTTTGAATGAGCCAGTTTTGGATAAACGAAATAGGTTCCATGTGATCGATTTGTACGTCTGCCATATCACACACAATCATTACTCCTGTCATGACACTTTCAATAACAGGTAACTGTTCCAAGTTGGTGATTCTCAAAATAGAGGCAGCGATTATCAAGTGCTCTTTAGTCATTTCACGTAAATTTAACGTCGATGGGTATGCACAATGTAAAATAAGGTTGAGAGTCGACATATAATGTGCTAAAAATACTGGAGTGTAATGTCCAATGTCTAATTGATCTCCACCAGCAGCGTACCATACGTTCACCAAAGGAAAATAGAATTTTTTATTGACAATTTTGTAGAAATCATCAACCTTTGGCAATAGAGTCCCTGTCTTTTTCTTCTGTGTTAACTTCAGGGACTTGCGGACCACTTCTTCTTGAGAGTCTTTAATTTTGTTCATCATTTCGTTTTGGATTGTGCTCGTTGGTAATTGTAAATATAAGTTATGCAAGTTTTCTGGTAATCTTTTTGATGGGAAGTCATGTTTCTCATATTTGACTAGTTCATCATTGTATCCTCTTAATTCCCTCACAGCTAATGAAACAGAAGACAAGATTATCATTCTTTGTTGTAATGAATAGTCTCCTTCCAATAATAACTGGTACAAGTATTGAACTGAATCAGGGGTACGTACAATAACCGAGATCATCATTTGCAATCTCAATTCATTTTGTTCTTGTGAGTCTACTGATAATGCAACCAAGTTTGTCACCAAGTCTTGTGAGTAGAATATTAGTTCGTTTGAGAATTTCTGACGAATCAATGTAGACCCATTCGTCAATGCCAATGATTTCATCTCATATGCTCTAGGATTCTTCTCATCTGCTGTAAGGTACTCGAGTAATTGTTTAATATAAATTGGACTGGTCAAGTTATCGTTCTGGACAATAGTAGGATCGTCATCGTCAGATTCATCATCTGAGTCTGCGTCCAACACAACAGATTCCAACTTCTTTTGAACAACCTCTATGCTTTTATTCGGTTGGCCAATGATTTCCCAACACTCACGAACATTTATCCATTTAATCTCAAGGTTTTCTATTAAATGATCGTAAGATGTATCAATATCTTTGAATATCTCTTCACGTTTGGCTAGTCTGCATACCTGATTGGCAAAGAGGACACCAAGGTTTTTAGTACTATTGGATATGGATTGTAATCTATGCTGGATAGCAGATAAGAACACTTGATCTTTCAATAGATCTACCACAAATGATTCTTTGCAGAGTGATAATAAATTTACAAGTGAATGCGTTGTAGATTCTTGTATCACGATTGATTCCTGCTTTATGAATTGTTCCTCAGACCATTTTCTCATGAGCACCATAGCACTCTTCTCTGGGGACGATATAAGTAAGCATACCAATAGGTTCAAGTTATAATTTAATTTTGGAACAGTGCTATCGATTGTGTTTTCATCTACTGTATCGCTCATGAAGTGCATGATATTAAAATAAGCCATGATCAGTGTTGAGTCTGCAAGCTTCAATCGCTTTTGAATGAAATTCAACAAGTATTGAACAAACCTTCTTTTCTCTAATCTGGACATGCTTTGAAATGACTTCTCAAAATAGCCTATATTTTCTTGAGAGAACATCAAGGAGAAGAACAGGTTGGCTGAATTCGAATCTAATGATACCAATGACCCAATGAATTTGTTAATCTGTTTAATGTCTATATTTCTCTGGTACAAGGTTAAGATTTGACGTGCAAGGTAATCATTGTAATTGTTGAATGGTGGTTGATTTCCATTGACTTCATTCACAATAGAGTAGACTTTCCCCTTAAATAACAATTTGTCTATTTCCTTTAATACTAATGGGGATGAATCAGACACTAATTTCAAGGTCAAGTCTTCAGTAAAGATTTTCAGGAGTACCTCCAAGTACAATTGAACCTGTTCATTATTAAGTTTAATCTGACTAATCTTATTGACTAGATTTCCTATACCTATAACAGATTGTAACCTTTGTATGATCCTACCTCGTATTGATGATTCAACATTATAAGTTTCTGGTAGAGTGAAGTTGATCAAGTTTGTAGTTAATTGTAGATTGAAAGCATTGGAAGTATTCTCCTTCAGCAAATCTAGAACCTCCTTGATCTGTAGCACACTTGGATTATTCTTTAATATATCTAACTGACTGTTCATCGTTTCATTGTAATATGGAATCTTAAAAAAAAAGTGAATTTTAAGATGAAGAGATCAACTTTGTTAATGAACAGATTTGCTGAGGTTTCGAGGAGTATACGCGTGAGGTATAACTCTACGTTACCTGAGAAGCTAAGTTCATTGAACACTAAAACTAAAGGTCAACCTAATAGATATGAAACAATACTAGCAAAGTACTTCAAAGAAACTAAACTAGGCACCAATCCCAATGTGAAGGTCTATGAAGAATCAGAACTCAGTGATCCTCAAATCAAAAAGGAAGCTTACAAGGAGGCTGACAAAGAAGCAAAGAGAGATTCCAAACGTTTCAATACGTGGAAACATAGCTTGGAAACGGTGTATACGCGTAAATACCCATTAGTTTGCATCGATGTTGAAGCCTGGGAAAAGAAGCTAAGCAAGGTCACAGAGGTTGGGATTGCAATCTACGATCCAAAAGACCAACAAGATTCAGTTTTTGCAGACATAACCACTGTCCACATTATAATTAAAGAGAACATCAAGTTCTTCAACTCAAGGTTTGTACCTGACAATAAGAGCAAGTTCATGAATGGCAAGTCATATGTGCTTACACTGGAAGAGTCACGTAAATTCATTTCCAAATTGATGCAAAAGTATATTGTTGAGAGAGACGGAGCTATAGTCGGGCATTCAGTAAGTCAAGATGTCAAATGGGTCAAGAGTTTAGGTGTGCAGTTACCCAATACTCTTAAAACAGTAGATACGATGGACTTATTCTTAGTTACACGTAATACGCAATCAACCTTAAGAGGAATACTTAGGTATGTTGGAATACCTCATGGATACTTACATAATGCTGGAAATGATGCCTATTTTACTTTACTAGCTGCACTTGCCTACTGTGATCCTGCCATTCGCAAACGGTACAACTTGGACGAATACGTTGTATTGGAAAAGGTAACAGCCGAGGCAAAGATTGCCCAAAAGTTTACTGATGTTGCTGCAAGAGTAGAGAGTGATTCAGAGAAGATGATAGAGAAGTTTGGACTTTAAGTTAAGAATGTTTAATTGAATGATAAATAGGTTACCTGTAAATAGATTGTTAATAGATATAGATTAGAGTGATGGAAAGTATAAGTTATTTTAATAGAAGAGCTGCTAGTGTGTTGATGAATTTTTAGAGTATTTGATATTAATCATTTTATCAAGTGGTATATTAATGTCTTTTAATCTGTTTTAGTTACATGTAATTTAAGTTACACTATTCAATGGATGTTGAGTGAATTATCATCTGAACTTATGAAAGATCCTTTCATACTTCCCTGTTTCACATCACTCGCATAGATTAAAGTAATTCAATAAGATATAATTATGTAGATGCTCATAATATTAAGCGAGAATGGCTGCGAAAAGTTTATGAGTTAATGATGAAGGGTTAACCTTAAGCCGTTTATTTACAATGTTTATAATTACAATACACCCTCATCTGTGCTCTCCTAGCGTATACTCAAATAGGCTCAGTTTAGTTCAACTCGATAGCCAAATCTGTGGTACGCCTCAAATTTGAAACTTTCGAGTATCGCATATATCATATAACCAACTCACCTTTACTTAGGTACGCGATAAGGTGGAGTACAGAGTGCGGTAGACACGTTTGTAGTAATATATACTTGGTATCTCTGTAGTCACGAAAACGTTAACCTAAACTGTATATCTACATATACGTGATATATAAACTACATCAACTCCCTTCACCCGTTCGTTCTTTTTCAGAACCAAGAAACTTCTCCTCCTCGTGGACTTTGTCTTTTCTAAATGAACAAGTTTTAACTTTACATTCCTTTGAGAAGACTCAATAAATGCTCTTGCGTCAGACGTTGTTATCCACTGCGGCTCTTCTAGCTGTAGTTCATGCTACCAATCCACAACAAGTTATCAATAATGATGGCCACTTTGAAGAAGTTGGAGAAGTTGAATCAGTTCGATCTAATTTAAATGTGGAGCAGGTTGATTTGATACCTGAATCAGACAAGAATATCGATGTCGAACCTTCTATGTTAGATGTAGAAGAAGATAATGAACTAATAGAAGATACTACTGCTGAATCTACAGTTGAATCATTAAGCACAGATGAAATAGAACAGCAGATTCAATTCTTGATCCGTTTGGTTAAAGACTTCAATAATAATAAATGGGAATACATAAGCTTCTTACAAACTACAGAGGACATTCCCCCAGAACTTGTTGCCTTGGCACCCAAGATCATGGGCTACAATGACGAGTCATATACTACATTAGTTGAAGAAGGATCTATTGATGTACGTCCATTAGAAACTTTTGCGAAGAACTTTCCTTGGTATTCCAGATTAAGTGCTACGAGTGCAGAAATTCAAGCAATTCCAACTTCGATATCTAGTGAATTTCAGGGTGAAGAGAATAGTGAAGATAATGGTGAACAATCGTCTATTTTACCAACAGAAGACCTGTCTGATTTGATTGAAGAAGTTTTATCTGATTCGTCTGATTCGTTTGATGATTTAAATGAAATCTCGGCTAATTCTGAAGAGTCCACAAACACAGGTAGTGAAGATGTCTCATTATCTGGAATATCAGGGGTGGATCTTATAACAGCCATGGTTAGGGACTTCAAATCTAACCCAAAGCAATATCTTAGTTACGCTAAGACTGTTAAAGAGAATTATGCAGCTTTCATTTCGTTAGCACCACAAGTAAATACCTACACTGATGATTCATATACTTCATTGATAGATGAAGAATCAATGGATCAATTGGAAAAGTTTGTGAAAAAGCTACCATGGTACTCTAGAATAACCGAACCAACAGTAGTTGCTGAACCATTATCATATGCTAATATTGCTGGCCAATTTTATGTTCCAATCGGTGCTGGTATTGGTGCGATACTTGTAGCTTTACTTTAAGACAGAATTATAATTTAATTAATTAGAGACTTAATGTAGGTTATCTAATGGTATCTGTATTCACATCAAACTACCAAGTAAATATATCTTTACTATACTATCCTCCACACACATCAATGTAATTATGGAACTCACTAATGTCAAGTTAGTTGTCGTAATTATGAGTAAACTACACAATAAGTTTAGCCTCGCTTACATGACCCTATTTATATCTTTCTCGCTCACTTCTCCACTCTTCTAATCTCTTTTTCCTCTCTTTTCATTACTTCACTTCTTTTAACTCTCATCAAAATTCTTCCTCTCTTCTCTGTATCCACCTCATACATAAGCCTCAACAACATTCCATTCCCAATCAATAACTTCTATGAATCTCTCATTCTATCTTACAACATCACCCTAAAACATTACTTAACTCTCACCCCACTAATTCTCATTCGATCCAGATACCAAAATACATTCTAATCAATTCACCTCCCTTTATATTCTCCACACTTTTTTCTAATCATCCAATGATCATTAGATCTCCTTATTATCGACACAATATAAAGTCCTTCACCTCAACTTCATCTTCTTTCCACCCCAAACTATTTCAAACACAAGAAACAATACCAAAGGGCTAAACAAACAAACATCCACGTCGCTAAACAATAGGACAAACCCTTATCTTCCCGGTCTTGTTAATGAATACTTTTGTGTGATTGTTTTGTTTCAATCATCCACTCATCATCGTTCAAGAAAATTGCTTCTATAGTTTGAGGAGTATATACGTTGGTTCTTTCCTTGTAGGTTGTTGATAAAGTGTTAGAATGGATCCCAATGATGAAAACTCGCATTTACTTGGTGATAGACCTCATACCTTTTTGGATACTCCAATAGGTTCGTTTAAGGGTCCAAATTCGTTACATAATTTCGCTAGTTCTTTTACGAGAGCTCAGTCGTTTGTTGCTACTCAGATCGATAATGATATCCATCGTCAGCGTTCCTTTTTCGATGCTGATAGTTCTGCTGTTCTTGAAGATGAACTTTTTGACCCGGAGTTGATGATCCCATCGACCCGTGGTGAAAGATTGAGTACTGTGATTCATGACATTGCTAATAAAAACCAATTGTTTGCCCAAGGTGATCAATTACAACCTTTCCCTGATGTTTTTTATGAAGGGGGTAGGTCGAGACAGAACTCAGTGTACACTACTACACGCCGTAACACTGGCTTTTTGAGATCGTCTTCGTTTGCGTCCTTCAAATCTGCCATCTCTACAAACACAATTAGTTTAAAGAAAATCGAAGACAAAAATGGGAACGTCATTACAGTCATTGCTGGGCAGTCCACTGCACCACAAACAATCTTCAACCTGATCAATGTATTGATTGGAGTGGGCTTATTGGCGTTGCCAGTGGGTATCTACAAAGCAGGTTGGATTTTAGGAACCCTGTTATTATGTTTATGTGGGTTTGTCACTTACTGGACTGCCACCTTATTATCTACTGCCATGGACACAGATAGCACCATCATGACATACGCTGATTTGGGATATGCAGCCTACGGGTCTACAGCAAAGTTGTTAATCTCATTGATCTTCTCAATTGACTTGGTGGGTGCTGGTGTGGCCTTGATTGTTTTGTTCAGTGACTCGTTGTATGCACTTTTGGGTGACGATACCACCTGGACTAAATTGCGTTTCAAATTGGTCAGTTTCGTAGTGTTGACCCCATTCACGTTCTTACCGTTATCTGTCTTGTCAATCTTTTCACTTTTCGGTATCTTGTCTACCGTTTCGATCACAGTATTAGTATTCGTGTGCGGTATCTTGAAACAAGAGTCGCCCGGATCTTTGCTCAGCATAATGCCAACCAATATTTGGCCAAACAACAATAAAGACTTGCTCTTAGCTATTGGGATTTTAATGGCACCGTTTGGAGGACATGCTATTTTCCCTAACTTAAAGAGTGATATGCGTCACCCACACAAGTTCACCAAGACATTGGGTGCAACCTACTCAATCACTTTGCTCACTGATATACTGATGGGTGTGTTGGGGTTCTTGATGTTTGGACACTATTGTAGTAATGAAATCACCAACAACATTTTGCTCACTGATAACTATCCTACCTGGGTCTACCCATTGTTGAGTGGATTAATCTGTTTGATTCCATTGGCCAAAACACCACTCAATGCTAAACCAATTATTTCCACCTTGGACGTGTTGTTTGGTCTTGATACAATTGCTACAAATTCTTCATCTCAGTTCTTCCAAGGAGCAGGTAAGTTTGGTATTCGGATAGGTGTCAATGCCTTGTTTGTCGCATTGGCTATTCTATTCCCAGAATTCGAAAAGGTAATTGGAATCTTAGGTTCTAGTATTTGTTTCTTGGTTTGCATTATTTTACCATGCTTGTTTTACTTGAGATTGTGCAAGACCAGTAAGGGAGAGAAAATTGTGCTTTGGATTATCGTTGCAGTATGCATTGTACTCTCTGTCGTAGGTACTTGGGCTGTTGTGATGTTTTAATTGGAGAATAACCAAGAGTTAACAACATTAAAAGAACAAAGAGAAGTCAAATATGGAAAGTCACATCACCATTGACTTGATATGTACAAAAACCAGAACCACTAAACATGCATTTTGTGAATAATAATAATAATAGTCTTGAAGAGTACATTTGAATCAATTTCGATACAAGTATATATGAGTAACGACATATACTAAGAATAATATAAATCTGAGATATCTATAGATGTTCTCATTTCATTCTCATCCTCATCCTCATCTTTATCCTCTACATCTACCTCTTCACTGTACCTTATAAACTTCTCACTATCACCTCCGCCGTTTAATCCGCTAAGAGTGGTACGAATCTGGAGTGCATAGATACGGATCGAACAACCCAAAAATGGAAGGTTCTTGCTGCCCAATCACAGACCCAATTAGTCATCCCTATCATTAGTATATAAAGGTAGTAAGGGCCTCTACAATCTCACAGTGTACTTTTAGATTAGAAATAGAATGTACATTCCAACGAATTACGAAGAGAGCGACTGGGAACAAATTGAGTTATTAATTAAGACTCATCCACTTGCAACGATAGTCACAGCAGTTGATGGTAAGCTCGAAGCTAATCATATCCCATTCTATTTGAAAGTTGAAGGAGATAAGAAGTATTTGCACGCACATGTAGCTAAAGCTAATCCTCAATTACCATCATGGCGTGATAATGAGGAGGTTTTGGTAATTTTCCAATCTGCCAACTCTTATATTACACCAGACTATTATCCAAGTAAGCATGAAACCCATAAGCGTGTTCCAACATGGGACTTTGGATCTGTCCATATTAAAGGTAAGTCGACGGTAATCGACGACACTGGGTTCGTTCGCACACAATTGGACAGTTTGACTGGACAAGAGGAGGCGAAACGTGCTGAAGATAAGACAAAATGGAAGGTTAGTGACGCACCTGAAAACTATGTTAAAATCATGCAAAAAGCTATCATTGGATTACTGATTGAAATCGTATCTACTGAAGCTAAGTTCAAGTTTGAACAAAAAATGATTAAGGAAGATGTTGACGGTGTTATTAAAGGTTTAAAGGAGGATGGATTTGATGAAGTAAGTAAATTGACTGAAGAATCAAACAAGAGATACGATGCTAAGAAAGCTGCTAAGAAAGCTGCATCTGCTGGCTCATAGAGTTAGAATGGCGCCTTTGGTCCTACATGGTTAAGCAGCTTTGAAATGGAGCTCGCTTTCCGAATGTTGGCTATTTTTTCGCAGCCAAACATTTAGAGAAGGACAAGGTTGTATGAACCCATTGGATGTGTTAATAGAGTAGGTGTAGAACTTGGGTTTCTTATGGTTCTTTAGTTTGAATTATGAAGATACAGTATTGTTGAAAGAATAGTGAATAAATAATCAGATTGTCAATTATAATGTAGTGTATGGCTCCGCACGGCTTCTGTACGGCTGATTTTGGAGTTGTCTATTGATAGCATTGCTATTGGACCAATTAATATATATCAGAAAAAGGGATGGCAATTACATAACTCACATATTAAGGCCATTGTGAGATAAGGTTATCACAGTGGCTTAGGAATTTTAGTGTAAAGAGTAATCAAAACCGAAAAGTATAATTCTCAAGAGTCAGTAATGTTCAGAGAGTCATTTTGCAAGGGTTATAGAAAACTATTTGACTTCATAGTTTGAACGGAGGCTTTACGATTAAGACTCTTCTATTTCTTTTTACATTCACTCTAGCATTCACCACAAGCTCATTGATACTCTAGGTCGCTGGTATAGAAACACATATGACTAGGAATGAACAAACTATAAACCAATTTTTTTTTCTATTCTCCCTAGATAACTTCACTGTACTATTCCCACTTTGCAGCTGAAGTGCCTCAATGGTTAAAGAAGCAGCTGGTTAATACAAAAAGTATCACGAAAGCATAATTATTAATTCACTATAAACAGTATAAAATTTCGTCAATTCTAATAATTACACTATTATTTAACAGACGTGTTTATTTTTGAACTCTTCCAGCATTTTAATGTATGAGTTTGCAGCCAAACATTGATATTGTTAACAAGTAAATCTCTAGAAGTGTGTTCAAAAGAATCTTTGAGTGAATAGATCCCCGTAGTCTTTCGTATTGTAGATCTACTACGACTCGTGTACATCTAAAAGCTGTCAAAATGGAACACTACTCACAACCCATCTCTCATACCCTAGTTTTTTCACAATCTCTCTCTCCTGAAGTTCTGTTGTACATGAACACTACGTATTTAAGTGCGTCTTCAAAGTAGAGTTCTGATGGTAAATCGGCGTCTTCTAAAACTTTCCTCACT
>JAJMRZ010000041.1:0-68055 GCA_030558205.1 Kodamaea kaohsiungensis (nom. inval.) | reverse complement strand
TTGTTTCGCAAGGGTGGATTGTCATCCAATTCTCTTGAAAGATATGGTGTATATCATATTGGATGTTTTTACTTTCTATATTAGTCATTATTACTGAGTGGGGGAAGTTTAGTTCGAGGTGACATTGAACTGAGTGGAGTAATGAGTGATGTGTTGAGAGACGAAGAGAGTAGGATAGGATTATCAATTGAGTGCTGAGATATTAATTGAGTTGATAAGACTGATTGTAGATAGCAGATTGTTGATGGAATGATATTGTTGGAGGCACGTGTGTGTCTCTCAGGCGATGGGACACAAAGGGATAATATGTTTTCATTTTTACTGTAAAGTTCGTGTGGTGTTTCAATGTTGTAAGAGAGAGCGTGGGTGAGTTGGATGAAGGGAATTTGGGAGTGAGGGAGGAGAGGGTAAAGGATGAAGGAGAATAGAATAGTGTTGATTTTGAATGGACTATTTTGAACTTCAATTGATTAGTCAATTGGTTTTTCAATAGATGCAGTGAAAATATTTGAGAAGAGAAAGAGCATGGAATGAATCAACTAGATTATTGAGTTTGAGTTTGAGTTTGAGTTTGAAGTTGAGTTTGAAGTTGAGGTGAAGTTGAAGTGAAGTTCATAATGATATTGTTATGAACGATGCGGAAGGGCAAATCAAGAAAAGAATCAATGATGTAAAGTATCTGTAATTTGATGAATTTTCTATTATTGTTGGTTTATTCATTCAAGTCATCTCACAATTGATTTGTGTTCTCCCATGGCTACTGATACATGATCTTGGCATTTCACAACTGAAGTTGACTCGGTTGACTCCATTTACTATTGGTCCTCTACTCTTTTTAGAGTTTTCACAACCTCATCTCTCTCTATTTGGAGATTTACTTCAACTTTAACTCCCTCTTCCAATTATCCAGCTGGAACTAATTCAAACGACTACCCCTTGATTTTAGTGGTCTCTCACACACCGTTTCATGAAACTTGACTACATACTTTAGCGTTAACTCTAACCATTTAAATCATCTAACTAGAATAAGCCATATTCTGTACCTGACTAAACAATCTTAATTAATTTAAACTTCTATAGCTTTTCTTCTACAATCCTCAAGCTCTTTCCACTCTATTCAGCTATTTTCTCCTACCTTTCACCCAACCTATTTCGTAACCATTTAAATTGAATTAATTTCGACGTTAAGAATTTGCAACCAAATATTATTTCTTCACCAAAACGAATCCAGAACTAGTAGCACTTTCACTCTCGTTACTACCTGGCGTATCAATGACATTAATGATTAGAATTAACAAAAAAAGAAGGGGCATACTGGGAATTGAACCCAGGGCCTCTCGCATACTTGAAGATACAATGAAGTATCAACCCAAAGCGAGAATCATACCACTAGACCACACGCCCTATTCGTGTTCTTGTGTCTAGTGATGATACTAAATTACCTAAAATTTTACTGAATAAGTAGGCAGATCTACTCTTTATACATAGATCATATATATGACTTATCTCATGATTGAATGTTTATTTATTAAGAGCTAGTACAAAAAGAGATGATACGTGTACAAGACCTATAGGCACCAGGCCACCTTTAAAATGCGTTCAAAAAATATCACCTCGTTTCGTACCCGTTTGCAAATTTGTTAAATTTGGTGACGTCTTTTCAGATACTTGTAGAGACCAGAGCCCAGTATCCCAGTATCGTAAGCTGAACCCACAAACATTAGGTTCATCGTAATTTGATACTCGTGGATACGAAAATCGGGGTCGTATTTTGAAAGTCAGGTCGCTTTTTGTGAGTACTTTTATTACTCATAAATGGTTCTTGAGTCATATCACAGTAAATTTACTCTACTGTAAAATACTTTAAAGAAGACATTCAATATTTAGATCAACATCAACAGCTTAAGTAAAACACTCTGATTCCTATTCAAAACCTACTGCATTATGTACTCAACAATCTATTGATTAGATTACATGCAAGAGAGTTGGGGCCGAGCCTACTCGAAAACATCCTCCTAATTGAAGTACTGACTTCATCAGATTGTCAGCTTGTCAATGGCCATCCGTTGAATTCTCAAGGTAATTGGATATAAAGAAGCATTGAGCAATCACCAGAGAAATAACGAAATGAATCATAAATGTAGGATCTAAAAGCCTGCTTGTGGTAGAATTGTTATAGCAACAATACTTAGTAGTGTTGTAGTTTAATTATTTGACAGAAGGTATCTACAATCTAGTGTATGGATATATAGTGTTGATAAAAAGGAATAGAATCCAAATGAAACAGGAAGTTCAATGGCTGCAAAAAATGACCCACAAACTTTAAAAACTAAAACACTCTCAATCTTGCAGATTCCTCAGGTTAAAATGCAAAGCAAACACAATTGTGTCCATTAACCACACATAGTTAGTATAGCATTTTGTTTATTCTCATTTACATATAATTTTATAAGCCTATACAGTAGTAGCTAAATGAAAACTACCGTTTTTTTGTTTTAAAGAACTTGTTCTTTAGTTTGTTTCATTCCCTCTAACAGTCTAACACACACACACTCATGGTTATCAAAACGACATAACCATCCTCACTTGCTACGCTCGCTCGCTTGGTCGCTCGTATTCGTATTCAAAAAGTATACTATATAAACCAATACTGAGTTCCATGCCTCTAGTTCTCTGCTTTTTTCTACTCACAGTTCAGTGAACTTCTCACTATGCTTGCTCTTTTAATATCTCACACTATCAATCGAACTTCTTGTTGTCGATGTTGAAGATCTTCTTCTTTGGTTTCTAGCAAATTGTGGGTCTGTTTTTGTTCCTTTTGAGCTTGCGAAAAGCCCAAGGATGTCTGTGAGAGTGACCACACCAATAAGTTTACCTGCAGAAGTTCCTGAGGGTGCAGTTCCCGATGATGGTGTTGTAGCTACAGCAGGTGCTACCGGCGTACTTTGCGTGGGTGTAATTGGGGGATGCCCCTTTGTTAACGCAGGTTGTGGAACTGTAAGAACCACAGATGGCTCTGCCAAAATAGAGTCTACTGTAGTTGGTGAGGCTGCACCGCTGCCTGCGGTACTTCCAGAAACACTGCCAGTAGCACTACTGCTAGGGTGTGGTGGTGTAGTGTTTATACTTGTCGAGTGGTGTCTCTGTCCAGCATCTACAATCCACAACCGATGACTCTTTGTAGCCACCAACTTGGCAATGACTCTTCCGAGCGACGTCTGGTTGTTGACGTGGAAAATTGGGTACTGGTCCTGGCCCTCTTCTATTCCCTTCTGCGATAAGTTGTAGCTGATAAAGTGAAGCACCGATTTGTACAAGAGGTGCAGGTTTTTAGACGAGCTTACATTCTTTACGTCTGTTACCAGGATGTTGCCCATGAGCAGGCGGGCACGGTCAATCACAGCGAGTGAGGTTACACGTTCGTCGAACATTTTACGGAGTGCATCGATGAGTAACTGGTCACCATAGATTGTGATTGGACTCGAGGAGCCCACCTTAAGGTCCTGCAACGAGGATTGAAGCAAAAAGTCAAGTGATGGGAACCTTCTTGCATTCTCCCACATATACTTGATCAATCTACGCTGTGACAATATACCTGTTATCGATTTCAGCTTTTCGTCTGTGATGGCAATTCTGTGGACACCATTCCCCAATGCTTCCATGACTTTGACAAGTGTGTCCAGTTCCTTAAATTTGAGGAGAGGGTTTTTAGGTTGGAGTTTGATGATGAACTCAACAGGTACTTCCTCACCCTTTTTAGCTTTGTTGATTGTTTGTTGGATCAATTCCAGTTTTCTGGCAGGGTCGGAGACCTGAATCTCTTGAACATTCAATTCGTTGACGTTGACCTTGTTCATGATCAAGAGCAAGTGGGTGATTAAGTCTGCGTAGTCAAAGGTGAGACATTCCGGTAACAAGGCTGAGGAGTCATCTTTTGAGTACGAGACTGGGACCGAGGTTAAGTTGTGTGTCACCAATGTTTCGAAGGCAGCTTGAACAGAGTACGAGCTGTTGATGGAGATCAATTTGTTCTCCTCGGTCAATTCGGTCAATGGAGTTTCTGTCCAATCTGGCATAGTCAGGGCGTGGTGGTTTGCGAGTACGCTCAAAGTGTGGGGACTGCCATTAGTTGCAGTTGTCGAAGGTTGAGACGTAGGAGTTTGCTGGAAAGGAGCATTGTGATGACTGACACTAGATGCACGCGAACTGATAGATGCATTACGTGAAAGACTTAGCGAATGAATCTCCTCATAATCATTATGTTGTGGTAAAGGAGGTGGGGAACTAAGGAGTTCAACAATTGAAGGCTTGCGCGAAGGATGCTTCTGTCCATGATTAGCACCATGTGCACCTTGATGCCCATGAACTGGATTAATCTGAGGTGACAATGGCTGTCTTTGAAATGGAGGATTGGCCATTGGATATAGGAGAAAGAAGGATATGGTAAAGCTAACACCTGAGCAATCGAAAAGGCGAAATTAGCAAGAAAAAGAGAGTGAAAAAAAATCTGGACTTTTCAAATTTTCAATTGGGTAAATTGGCAGATGCAATTGAGAATGATGTATAGATTGATAGGATGATAAAGGGGTATCGCCTGAGATACTTTTTAACTAGGATAAGATGTAACGTAACTTAAGAGGTTAGAAAGTGTTGTAAATTTTGTGTGATGAATGACCGTAGAACGTGATTTGAGGGTTATACGATTGTATTGAACATCATGCACGACTTTAAGAATCTGGAGTTAGGAGGAGGTTGAGGAAGGAGGGTGGATGTTGAAGATGGAGGGAGGATTGTTAAGATGGATGCAGTTGGAGATTAAGTTGGAGATAAGAGAATTAGAGATTGATTGGAGATAGGTAGGATGTAGATTGGAAAGGATAGACGAAGGGGGGGTGATGAATTGGGAGTGTAATTGGGGAAGGAAGTGAGTGGAGTATAAGAAAATTGAGGTGATTGAAGCGTTGATCTATTAGTGAGGAGATTTGATGTAGACACATATCAATTAGACGCATATAGATGTAAAACAGCTTCCAACTAAATCAATATTCGGCATTTAGGATATCCCTTGCGATTCTAATTCTTGTCAATAATCGGCTGATCCAGGGTCCTTTCCACTTTATGTTCGTCAATTATTAACTCAAAATAAGTTTAGAAATTACCCAATCTACTGACTATTTAGTCTTGTTACATTAGATATTGGATGCTTTTGAAATACTGTTGTGTTGTAGATGAGATTATTGGAAGGCACTCGACGTATTATTTTGATTTATTAATAGTTTGTGATTCTTGTTAGTAGAAAGGGAATGCGTGAAGTATTGACGTGTTTAGAGGGCTATTTATTCGAGATGTTTACTTGACAGGTAGATCAAACTATTCAAGTTGATATATTTGGGTTTAACTAAATTAATCAATATTAAATAGTCTAGAGGTGTCGATTTGCAGCCAAAAAATCGTACAAAGCATACAGGTAGTATTTATGTGAGAGTGTCTTACTTTATCTTTGTATTGGCGATAATGTAGCAATATCTTTAGCATTAAGTGATTCTAAATCTTTAAGTTAATTCTGTACTCTTTCTATATTTTTATATTGGTGAGCAGTTCATGAAAGGTAACTATGAAGATGATTATACTTTCTATAACATCATGGTGATACTCGTCAGATTGTTCAGCTAGAATTTACACTCAATGAATATATTATACCTCTTTATTAGAGCAAAACAGAGAGCAGATTTATTCTTTGAGAACCAGATCAATTAAACCAGGAATAATTCCAAAGACTAGAGAGACAGTCAAAAATTTATATGAAACTCGTAATATTCCTCGTAATTTGTAGGCTTCCACACCGTAAGTTGGTTATAAACAACAGACACTAAACCATGTAATGATAGACTACTTCACTTTATAGACAGCTTATTGGCTAATACCTGTCAAATTTAAGTATTGAATGGTGTTGATGCGTATAAACAATTCCGACACTACAGAATAATTTCAAATACACCTTTTGTGCTAAAATCTAAAGGTATTGAAGCATCACACTTGTTTACTCTAAAACTGTAAATGATGTGTGGGTTCACGACAATAAATCTCACTAAGTAACTGGTATAATACTAAGGCGAATTGCCTTCAATCTGGTTTCTATTTTAGCTAAGAAGCAGAAAACTAAAGGAACACATCAAAAATGTCAGAGGCAATGATTACAGTAGTAGGCAGGAATGAGGTTTCATGCAGTTTTTCAGGAGATAACAACATTCCAAAAGTTTATTCAGTTAGCGGATTGGATCCTATGATATGTATGAACAATACTATTTTTGTACCAGCCAGTACTGTCAATACAAATTCTAAGAATGCTGGAGGAGAAACTATTCAAAGAGGAATTGGCTACTGGATATTTGTTTTACTTCTCATGCCATTAATGATACTTGCTTACGTAGATTTCCTGAAGAGTTTCGATCAACTGGCACGCAGTAAGGTTTTCTCGACAACATTTTGCAGCCGGCTTGAACAGTTTGTAGGTAGACTGAACTAGTTATATAATATAACGAATGCAATGAATTAAGTAACACTTTTTATTATACCAGTCATCTCTTTTTCAACTTTCACGCAAACGTAATTGGTCCCTAACTTTGAGAAAGTTCTACAAAACTGCATTAAATCTTACGATGATTGTCGAGTAGTGACGTATTTAAAAACAAATCTCAAATTCCAGATGTTTTAAACCGATGGTTGTTAAAACTTTTAGTTGGGTTACATTATTAGATCTCATGTAGCCCAACTAAATCAATACGTTGGGTATGATGAAACACTATTTGCAGCCAAAAAACCACACAAAGTGAAGCGGTAGTATGTGCGAGGGGTTTAAGTTAATGATGATGGTGATGGAGCAACCCCGGTGATAAACAGGTACATGTTCTGCAATTTTCTCAACTAGAGTCAGACTACGTTAAGTAATTCCTTTCCAAGTACTGTGAACAACTTCAGCCAATTGTTACTAAAATGATAATTACACCAATAAAATTTACGGGTCAATTACAATTTAGTTGATCCTTACTAATAATTTTTCATGTCTCTCTCATGTACGATCCATCTAGAAGAATAAACATACAATCAGACCACAATTCATTCCCCCAAAAAACGAAGATCAACAATATAGTGAGACTGTATCAAGTATAGAACCCATGCTTAATATGTAAAGCGTACTTTCATCCCAACAAGATACTTTTGTCGATTAGGAAACCTTAATTAAAAGAAGTTCTTAAATCCACCTATCACCACTAGAGAAAGTTAAGCCCAACGCAAAACCCAAACAACAACCATAAATTAATCCCTTACATTGCACTATACTATCACAACAATGCATTCAAACGGCTTATTGCACCACAATCTCAAGTTCCCTTGACCCTAAAAATACATTTACACTTGAGCCCAATCAAGACCACGATTATCAGCTGGAAACCTTAATGTAGAAAAAAGTCAGCCCAAAGGAATCTCATCACCAAATTTCCTACTGCAGCAGCCAATCACTCTATAGAGATTACTGATTTTCTTAGACAGCAATTAGCAATCTATAACCAAAAAAAACGAGCCTAATCGTAATAGCACTTAACAACCCCAGTCGCCTCCTAACAACTCTAGACTCTCTCCTAAATGCTGCTAGTGCAGAAAATACCTGTGAAAACTTTTACCGTCATACTGATCTATATAGTAAGATAAAGAAACTAAAAGACAAAGCATTGCCGAAGCAAGGCCGACAACCAAAAACTATTCTCAAACGTGCGTAGTGAACTACCCCCTACATCATTTGCCACTATTAAACATTTTCTCTACTCTAGTAACAATAGAAAACATCAGATTTGAACATCTTCCGAGGCCCCTGCAAATGTTGTGGATCTGAAAAATGTTGATTTTCTTGTTGGCTGCAACATACCCATACAGTTGCAGAATGCGGGTGTAAGGATATCGAATCAGCTCTTCGCCAAAAGCCAATCCCATTTCATCATACAAATTGGATTCATTCATTACTTGCCCCCCTATCTCAAACACATCAGTCAAACATGATCATCCACTCTTCTCCTTGAACCCATCAATTCTAAATTGCTTACCAAATCTTATCAAGCAAGTCTTCTCAAAAAGTATTGCGGTACGGATTTACACTTTAACCAAAAAAAGAAATTGATTATCCCAACAATTTGGACCCATTGATAGTATATAAGCACCCCCTTAGGACCATGTTTCGTATCTAGTTCTTTATCCTATAGTTTAACTTTCATTGCAATTATGAGTGAAAATTTAGATGCGGTTGATATCACTAGCTTAAATGCTTTAGCTGCTGGGACCAACAAGAAGAACCCTAGAATTGTTGCTGCAGGGCTTGGTGGGAAGTTGATGGGTACTAAGGATTTGGTTGAAGTAACTGCTGAAGAGATTTCCAAGAGATCATTGGACTCTTTGAAGAAGAGAGATTCCAATGGAAGAGAAATCTTGGAGTCTAGACACATTTCCGAACAACCATGGACCTTGACTAACTTTTACCAGCACATTAACTGGTTGAACGTGGTACTTGTTGTTTTGTTCCCAATTTATGGTATTTACCAGGGTTTCTACCACCCACCTCAATTTAAGACAATTGTTTTGACCGTCTTCCTTTACGTGTTGTGTGGTTTATCAATCACCGCTGGTTACCATCGTCTTTTCGCCCACAAGGCTTACGATGCCAGTGTGGTTGTCAAGATGTTCTTTGCATTTTTCGGTGCTGGTTCCATCGAGGGTTCTATCAAATGGTGGGCCCACTCTCACAGAGTTCACCACAGATACACAGACACTCCAAGAGACCCTTACGACGCTAGAATGGGATTCTGGTACTCGCACATGGGCTGGATGTTGGTTAAGGCAAACCCTAAAAATAAGGCACGTGCGGACATCTCGGACTTGACCAGCGACTGGGTCGTGGCTCTTCAACACAGACACTACTTGCTCTTTATGGTTGCCTCAGGTTTGGTCTTGCCTACCCTCATTGCCGGAATCTTCTGGGGTGACTACTGGGGAGGTTTGATCTACGCCGGTTTCTTCAAGATTTTCTTTATTCAACAAGCTACCTTCTGTGTTAACTCGTTAGCTCACTGGATCGGTGTCCAACCATTTGACGACAGAAGAACTCCTCGTGATCACTTCTTGACTGCATTTGTCACTTTTGGAGAAGGTTACCACAACTTCCACCACGAGTTCCCATCGGACTACAGAAACGCCTTGAAGTGGTGGCAATACGACCCAACCAAGATCAGTATCTGGTTTTTGTCCAAGTTGGGACTCGCATGGAACTTGCAAACCTTTTCCCAAAATGCTATCGAACAAGGTTTGGTGCAACAACAACAAAAGAAGTTGGACAGATTGAGATCCAAGTTGACCTGGGGTCAATCCGTCGACTCTTTGCCAGTATGGGACCGTGCAGAATTTAACAGCAAGGCCAAGGAAGAAGGTCTCGTTATCATCTCCGGTATTGTACACAATGTTAAGTCATTTATCAAGGAACACCCTGGTGGACAAGCCCTTGTCAGAGCTTCTTTGGGTAAGGACGCAACAGAAGCTTTCAACGGTGGTGTGTACGCACACTCGAACGCTGCTCACAACTTGTTGGCTAACATGAGAGTAGCGGTCATCAGAGACGTCACAGCAAACGGTAACACGTTTGACGCACAACAACAGTTTTTGGACAAGAAGCTGGAATAGGGTTATTTATTGATTTATGTATATATGGTTGAATGAAAGAGGTTTTCAAACAAAAACTTGTAGTATGAATTAAGCTGAGTGATTTAAAATTTGACAGACGCGAGCAATGAGAGGGTACTGCTGGGAAGGGATGTCCCGAGAAGGTAGTCTTCCGTAAAGGCTACTAAAACCTGCAATTTCAACAGCATTTATTCACTTCAATTGTTGAGTTTTCCAGCCAAAGTACAAACTGTTGAGCATGCCTCGAATGACCTGTTATTACCCAGAACTTTTGAGGACCCTACAAGATTGTGGGGTGATTATGGTAAAGTACTTTCTGATGCTTTCAATATCCGTAAACGAGAGAGCAGAATGTGGAGTGATCTTAATTGCAATTAATAACAAAATGTCAGTGTCAAGCTAACGTAAATATAAAACCGACCAAAATGCCTGTTAGAATAATAAAAATTGAATACTTTTCAATGGTAATATCACACGAGATTACATTAAAGAAGTGGAAGGAAAACAAATGGAGAGTGTAGCATAAGATGGTATGATAAAGTTGATTTCAAACCTAGCATTTAAAGGTTATGGTTGGATAATACAAAGTGTGTGATTTACCAAGCCAATAATCGAAGCTTCTATTTTGACCAAAGATTTCAAGGACCAATAAGTACATGTTTGAGCAGCATGAATTAGTAATCACCGGCAAACTAATAGGATTAACCATCCTCAGGCTACCGTAAAAGTATTAACTTGGTATTCATTTAATTGTCAAATCAAATTGAGCACCCAGCAAGTAATCAGGGTACCTTCCCGACATTATTAAGGGGACTATTAAACAAATGGTTAAGCTAGACTTACGTTTACGCAATGTCCAATCAAGCTATACTTGTGAGCTCCAATGATGTCTTCACCTTGCTGATTTTCTTCGAACAAATTTGCAGCCTAATTTAGTAAGGGAAAATAGCCTATAAATATGATAGCTACCCCTTAAAGGTATCACTCATTTCAATACATTCGAACGGTCTAAAGAGATTTACCATGGTGAACAGAACATTCAAGCCTATACCTTATTATAAGATTCTTGCTTCGAGAGGGCCTATCTTGGCTTCATGGTCGGCTGCAGTTAGCTTTTACTTGTTTGGTCCTCATGTACTTGCAACCATATCAGACAAGCTTCATGGAGTACCTTCCAAAAACCATGGATGGATTCACCACAACTACTAGGGACTTAAAAATATGTCTAAAGATTATATGAGGTTTTTAGTGAACTTGATGTCCCAGGCGGTGATCAAGAAGTATAGCCTTGAATCAAGAGAAAGTTAACTTGTTGTACAGCAAGAACAATCAGTCAAGGCTCTATGTATGTGAATGATATGAAATTAAAGAGATTTCTGTAGAGTGGGGATAAGGTAAGAAGCGTTGATATTAGAATAGAGTGGTGAGAGAGTGGGAGATTTAAGTTGTCTAAAAAGATACTTACTTTGCTGAAGCTTTCACAAGTATATCTCAATTCATTAACAGTTATTACAAGTAAATATTGCTTGATAACATCTACACTAGCACAGTTAAAATGGTTCGAACCGAAGTTCCCTTTTCACAATTACACTTTTGGTAAATTCCTCTTCTCCACTTTCAACAATAGCATCTGCTCCTGAACTCCTTAAAGCGATGCAACAACTGGCCACAAGTAATGAAGATAGGGCATATTTCTACAGGTTTAAATGCTGGGAATGTGTACTACTTTTGATGAAAGGCTCTTGCCTGAATGGAGTTGTAATTCTAAATATTAGAATATAACATCTATTATAGTTTATTCATTGATGACTCCACAAAATTTCAACAAACTCCACAATCAAAGTAGAGAAAATGTATACATTGAATGGTACTCCGAATGAACAATTCCTCAATACCAATTAATCTCATCCCACCCTCTTCAGCCCACCCTATTACCAACCATCTCACCCTCTCATATTAAGCTGCAAATTATTCTGGTTTTGTGTACAATTAACAATCACCTCCACTATTCACAGTTTAAGTAACAACCATTAGATCAATCTAAGGTTTATGCTTACAACATAGTAATATACTAACAGTAGACAAGAAATAAGTATGTACTCTCCAATAAACTACTAGTGCCCTCTTTAATTAGCCCCACAATCGTCCCTATCTCTCATTTGTCTTCTTCCAATCTTTGTCATAGATTTTCCCTGCACACGAATCAAAAAAGGTCACTCCAAGATACCAGAGCATGTCCAAACCGTTCCAGCCTATCAGTGATATAATCAGTACACACCTGCCCAAGCATAAGCAGCAGTCGTTTAGTGAAATCTATGGGGAACCAGAGAATTTTTTGGAGGTAGAAGTACGAAACCCATTGACTCATGGGCATGGAGGACAATTGTACACTGACTATGAAATAGTGTGTCGGACCAATATCCCTGCGTTCAAGAAGAGAACAAGTAGGGTTCGCAGAAGATACTCGGACTTTGTTGCTTTCCGTAAGATCTTGGAGCAAGAAACAACGAGGGTGATCATACCTTCGTTGCCCGGAAAGATCTTGCTCAGTTCGAACAAGTTTGACGAGTTGAACATTGAAAAGCGTAGGCAAGGGTTGGAGAAGTTCTTGACTACAGTAAGTGGTCATCCATTATTGCAGACAGGATCCAAGACCTTGATTGAGTTTATTCAGGACGATAGATGGGCTCCTCGTCAAGGTTATTACTATTAGGTTGCTGGTATTTTCTATTATTAGGGATATCGAATATACTAATACACTATTGAAAAGGTTAGATCACTGGATGATAGATTAGAATAGCTGTTGATTATTGGAGTTTATCTTACGGAGAACAAGTGGATATTCATACGAGTTCTTCGATGTACTTTAAGGATACTACCAACGAAATTACTGTTGACTTATAAACCGATAATAATTTGAAAACTATATGCTGAGGAGGAACCTAAAGGTTTATCCAAACATTATTAGAGGTACCTACTTTCTGTGCACTGGCATACTGAGAGCCTAGGAAATGGAAATACTCCATTTACTATTTGACTTATTTCACTTTCTGGAATCTCGAAATAGTGTTGGTACTTTAATAGACTTTGAGGACTAATATTTACTAATACTTTTTAAATCAATATACTTTTAAGATATACAGACCCGGTGCTTTAGTTGAAAGATCTTACATTTAGAGCCAGTGTTAACTAGTATTGCTTTTCTACTGTGATTATTGGCCTTGGTTTAATTTAAATTATCTGACTGTAAGCTTGCTTGCTCTCAAATATCAGGTACAATTACCGAATAATTGCCTCCTATTGTTTGTAGCCCATCAAAAAGTTAAAAATCGATCTAAAGGTTGTGAAAAAGATCTCAGTTTAAGAGACACATAGAATGTTCCACATCCAACTTGGTCATCGATGATTCATAAAACTGGTCATCGGTGATTCACAATACTTGTAAAGTTCACAGCTCTGGATTCTACGATTCTTCTACAATTTCACAATCCCCCTACTTTGTAGGGTTATCCATATATTCTAGCATATATCCTAAAAAGCTCTATTCAATGGAGAAGTAACCACCTTACCCTTGTAGAACTGGATGGTCTTAGCAGCTCTGTCAGCAACACCTTCTGGGGTGAAGTCGAAGAACTTGTAGATGTCACCAGCCTTACCAGAAGCACCGAATCTGTTCAATCCAAATTGCTCGTGAGAGTAGTTGGACCATCCAAAGGTGGACATCACCTCGACGGACAAGATTGGAACACCATCTGGCAACACAGACAATCTGTAGTCTTGCGATTGTCTGTCGAAAGTGAGGAAGTCTGGCAACGATACGACACCAGCCTTGAAACCTTCGGTTTCCAATCTCTTGGATGCGTCGACAGCGAGCGACACTTCGGAACCAGAAGCGACGATGATGACGTCTGGCTTTTCTTGGGCAATCAAAGTGTAACCACCCTTAGCAGCCTTCTCGATCGAAGAACCTTCCAATTGTGGCAAGTTCTGTCTGGTCAAGGCGAGGATAGATGGGGTACCTGTCGACTCAACAGCCTTCAAGTATGCGGCACTGGTTTCGTTACCGTCAGCTGGTCTCCAGACACTCAAGTTTGGAGTAGCTCTGAAGTGAGCCAAGGTCTCGATAGGCTGATGTGTTGGACCGTCTTCACCCAAACCAATGGAGTCGTGAGTGGCAACCCAGATGACTGGGTGGTGGGACAAGGCCGACAATCTGACGGCACCTGCAGCGTAGGAAACAAAGTTCAAGAAAGTACCACCGTAGTTCTTGTAGTTGGCACCGAAAGCGGCAATACCGTTCATGATGGCACCCATAGCGTGTTCTCTGACACCGTATCTGATGTATCTACCAGCGTAGTCACCCAATCCAGTTGAAGGTGGTTGGAAGTCGACAGCAGCAGAAGTTCTGGTCAAGTTGGATGGGGTCAAATCAGCAGAACCTCCAATGATTTCTGGAACAACTGGTGTGATCTTCTCCAATACAATTTCAGACAACTTTCTGGTGGCAACAGCCTTGTCAGCTGGAGTGTAAGTTGGCAAGGACTTGGCCCAGTCAGTTGGCAACTTACCGTCCAAACGTCTTTGCAATTCAGCACCTTCAGTTGGGAATTCCTTCTTGTATGCGACAAACAAGTCGTTCCACTTGTTGTAGATATCGACGTTTCTGGCGACAACCTCGGTGGCGTAGTACTTGGTGACTTCAGAAGGAATGGAGAAGTTGACTTCTGGGTTGAAGCCGGCCTTTTCCTTCAATTGCTTGATGTCATCGGCCTTCAATGGAGAACCGTGGACACCGTGGGTACCTTGGGCAAGGGAACCGAAACCGATGGTGGTGGTCAATCTAATCAAGGTTGGCTTGTTGGTGACCTTCTTAGCTTCTTCGATAGCAGCGGCAATGGCAGCCAAGTCAGTGTCAGCATCCTTGACCTCCAAGGTGTGCCATCCGTAAGCCTTGTATCTAGCAATGACGTCTTCAGTGAAGGCAACTTCGGTAGAACCGTCGATGGAAATCTTGTTGTCATCCCAGAAAGCAATCAAGTTACCCAATTGCAAGTGACCAGCGAGAGAAGAAGCTTCTCCGGAAACACCTTCCATCAAACATCCATCACCCAAAAACGCATAAGTGTGCGAGTCGGACAAAGTGAAGTTTGGCTTGTTGTAGGTGGCGGCGAATTGAGTTTGAGCAATTGCCAAACCAACAGCGTTGGAAATACCTTGACCCAATGGACCAGTGGTGACATCAACACCTGGAACATCAGTTGCTTCAGGGTGACCTGGGGTCTTGGAGTTCAATTGTCTAAATTGCTTCAAGTCTTCAACACTCAAGTCGTAACCGAAAAGGACAAGCAATGAGTACAAGAGAGCACAAGCGTGACCATTGGACAAAACAAATCTATCTCTGTTAATCCAAGTAGTAGCATTAGGGTTGAACTTCATGTTCTTCCACACAACGTGAGCAGCAGGAGCCAATCCCAATGGAGCACCAGGATGACCAGAGTTGGCAGCAGCAACTGCATCAACAGCCAACAAACGGATAGTAGAAATAGCTAATTTTTCAATGTCTGACATGTTCAAGGAAAGAGAAGAATCGTTGTAGAAAAAAAGATTATCCAAGGGGGAGGGGGACAAACTGGTATATATATATTCAACAATTTTCAATTGCTGAGAGAATCAGAGAGGGCCAGAACAAATAATTAATGAGAGATTAGTAAAGTGAGGTTTAAAAGAGGAAAGGGTTTAGTAAGAGTGCGTGTACTGAACGATCTAATACTCAAATGGCTTGGAGAAAAGCGGTATGTCCGGATTGGTTAAGTGTGTATGGGGTAGCTGAGGGATGAGGTGAGTTAAAGTTTATATAGATTAGCATTGATGGTTAAGTAACTGATTACACCCAACATTAACAGAGTGCTCGCTCGTCTGGGGGACAGCATTCCGGGAAAAGAAAATAGCTTGTGAGTTTACACGTGTAATCGAGTTTCGGGGAAATAGAAGGTCGATCTATTGTGTTGCAAAATGGTGTTAGAGTTGGAGAGGCGGCGAGATCGAGTAGTTAATGTTGAGGGTGTGTATTGATCAGAGGGTGTTTTTGTATTAGGTGTAGGATGTTGATGTTTAATAAGTCGTGGGCTATTTGGACATTGTTCTTGACTTGTCTCTTTGTTTTCTCGTGCGAATCGGGAATGCCACAATGTATTCGGTGGGGGAGGTGGTGGTCGTTGGGATGTCAAGTTGTGGAGGTTAAGAGGGATGAGAAGTAGGGGGAAGAAAAAAAAGGAAGGTCGACGTCATGGGGTTGAGTTGGGTGTAGGAAGATTGTATTAAGAGATTGTGTGAGGATATTATTCTTGGATTGCGTTGTGAAATGTAACGGATATTGAAATTGGTTGCTATATTAGATATTTGAGTTGCTTTAGTTTGTAGGTGTAGGGGATTTGAACGTGTGTATTCAGTCTGGATATTATGTCATGACAATAGTAATATAAAGTAGTAAAGCTTGCCTTAACCTTCAGAATTATCAGTGCTTTGCTATAACAAGTCACAGTTTATATATATTCCAGTAATCATAATCAATTACAAAGTACAAGTCAATGAAAGGCTTATTTGTTATTTTAAGTGAAAATTTAAGCCATAAAGGTAGAAGAACTCACATTGCTTCCAGAGTTTATGGAACAGCCGGCTGTTCCATTCCTTCTTCCATTTGCAACTCCTCCACATGAACTTTATTTTGGCTCAGTCCTGCATAATATTTGCAGCCAACCAAGAATGTAGGGGATTTACTGTGTATGGGGTGACGAAGTATGAGTGATCCTAAGCACTAGATAGCTCATTTTGAAGTGGCGTTATGTTTGTGAGATGGACGTACCTGTCTACTTATGATAAACTAAAAATCTGCCAGTTTTGTAACGGCAGCACGCTTTGTTTTCGTGTTAGAAGGCTTCAGTTTTGAGCTTCTTCTTTAATTTCTTTATTGAGGGGACTATAACACCACTCTATCAGTATGTTCTATCATTTCATTCATTTTTCTTCTAATAGAGATACATTCTAATGCAAAAGTAACCAAATTATTTCCACCAAGGTCAAATTAATCGTCTGAATTCCGATCACCAATTTTACTTTGAAATCCGCTTCTAAAGGCTTCTAAACAGTGCTTCTATCCTCTAATGCACATTCTAATCAAAAGGAAGAAGCTCTGAGCGCATCGAATTATGTAGCCTTGCTTCTTTTCTTCGTGTTTCAGGATATTTTACGTGAAACTTTCATTACTAAAAAAATCTTCTGTGGAAATTTCACCACCTATTGTCTAATCTATTTTACTTACAATTTCTCAAGTTCAATACCGATAAATCCAGATAATTCAGCAAGAATTCAATAGTGTGGCAACCGCCTCTTAACATTCTTGTATGTCGTTATAATAATACATAATCATCTCTTTAGTAAGCGTTTATAGTGTAATCAATGAAGAATAAGATCCATAAAGTGGGGGTGATTTTCATATCAACTCCACGAAGTTGAGTTGTTTAAGTATAATGGAAAACAACAAGTGCACTGATATACCAGAACTACCATATGAGCTACTAACTAGTTTTAGCTTGCTTGAATTATCTGCTATCAAAGTTTACATTGCCTTCTACTTATACTTGAAGGGCTATTTGAATTTCATAAGTTGAAAAACCTGATAGTTGTTAGCAAGCTGAGGCAATACTCTGAACAACCAATGAACACTTTATTATGGACTTGATAGCACTCAAAAAGTAATTGCAAAATGGCTCAACCTTCCCCATTGGAATTCAGCCGTGCTCATCTATTGAACTTGGAATGTGCTGTGGATTCAGTTACTGACGCATCCAAAGCAGTGAATATCAGCTAGTTTACGGTATTCGAAAATTATTAAAATACGTTGAAAGTTTTGTATTGGGAAAGGAACAGGGAAGAATTAACAAGAACAATAATAGTCCTAAATGAAACAAGAGAATGAAGTGTAATAACAGTTCAAGATGACCTGAGGAAAATAATGCTCTTGTCCAAGCCATGAAGGTTAAATAGACGATTTGGATTAAAACAATAGAGAGAGCAGATGATGAACCAACAGTCTTTCTTAAAAGGTTTCCTGATTTCTACAAGTATGGATGCCAACAACACTAACCATGGCAAATACATAAACAGGTTGATGATGAGAGTAAACCCATTTTACTCTGTATAAATAGATTCTCATTACTTCGCCATGTAAGAAACTCTGCCACTTTTATTTCTAATTATCCTACTCTCTCTTTGGATGAAAGGCTGAAGTTAAATCTGAAAAATGTAAAATAGGCAGGAAATTGAAAGATAATGGGATATTTTAAAATGTGATATTTTTTATTGTGTATAAGAATTTTGCGTATGATTACACATCATAAAGTGTCAATATTTCTTAATCCATTTTACTCCGAATTCGAAATTGTCAGCATTGAGAGCCTTACATGTACGGCGATGCCGGAACTATCCCAAAGATCCGTATCCGACCCTGTCATTTGAGCAGAAGAAGGAATTATGCACTGAATTTCCGTATTCTGCTGAGAGTATTGGTTAAAACATGTTTGGTTACGGCCGTAACATAATTATTCATTTTTTCTAATGGCTGCAAAAGCCATCTTACTGCAAATGACTTAGTAATTAGTCTTTGTTAAAAGGCTTCAGAGTTCCTGTAAATGAACTTGATTGTAGCTTGGTTATCGAACATCAATGGAGTTTTCAGCCTTTCTTAGACAGAGTCTTTTCGGTAGGTTAGTTTACCGTGTTTCAAGCCATAAATACTTCTCATACAAAGAAGAACAGGCTGGTTATGCAATTCCTAAGAAATACTTGGTAGATGAATACCTGGTTGGTAAAAAGAGTACTTTCAAGGCTGAGGATAACAAGGAAGAACCTAATATAAGCTCGTCAACGTCTACTCTAACTGAATGTGGTAAAGTGTTGGTTACCTGGGATGGTGAAGACGATCCCGAAAACCCATACAATTGGCCACTTATTTATAAGATCTTTATGACATTTCAGATTGGTGTGTTGACTTCTTCGGTGTATATGGCTGCTGCCATTTATTCACCAGTGCAAGCTGAGTTAATGGAAGACCTTAAGGTTTCCCAGGTTGTTGCAACGCTTCCACTTTCATTGTTCGTGTTAGGTTATGGTTTGGGGCCTATGGTTTGGTCACCATTCAGTGAACACTACTCGCTTGGCCGTACTTATATTTATATCAGCACTCTCTTCGTCTACTTCATTCTTCAAATACCAACAGCATTGTCTAAGAATATTGCTGGGTTATGCATTTTGAGATTTTTGTCAGGTTTCTTCGCTTCGCCTTGTTTAGCCACCGGTGGTGGTTCTATCGGTGACTTTATCACGGCTGCTTATACTCCTATAGGTATCACCACCTGGTCTTTATCCACTGTATGTGGCCCAAGTTTGGGTCCTCTTATTGGATCGGCTGTAACTGTTGCAGGTGGATGGAGATGGTCATTCTGGTTTCTCGGGATATCCAGTGGCACTTGTTTACTCAGCATGACATTCTTCTTTCCAGAAACTTACGGGAAGACAATCTTGTTGAGAAAGGCTGAACGGTTAAGATCAATCACTGGTAACCCAAACATCACCACTCAGGACGAAATTGATGCTTCGAAAGTGAACATTTTCGATATGGCAAAAAATACTTTGTTAAGGCCAATTGAGATTTCCATCATGGAACCAGTTGTTCTACTCATTAACCTCTATGTTGGTTTGGTTTATGCAATTTTGTACCTTTGGTTCGAAGCGTTCCCGATTGTGTTTATTGGCGTTTATAATTTCTCTCTAGTAGAGATGGGTGCCTCTTATGTTTCTACTATGATTGGTTCAGTTATTGGTTATGCCTTATACGTTGCTAGACTTAAAAAGATTTATACTGATCAAGTGCTTGCTGGTAAGAAGTTGGAAGCTGAAGTTTTCCTTCCATCTTCCATAGTTGCTAGCGTTGCTGTGCCAATTGGAATTTTCATATTTGCGTTTGGCTCCACTAAATCTGTTCATTGGATCGTTCCAATGATTGGTGCTGGTATTTACGGAGGAGGCGCTTTTATAATCTTTCAAACGTTATTCAACTACTTGGGTGGATCATTCCCTAGATACTTGGCTTCCGTTTTTGCTGGCAACGCACTTGTAAGATGTGCAGTTGCAGGTGCTTTACCACTTGTCAGTCATGCCTTGTTTTCCAACACTGGTTCTGAAAAGTTTCCTGTTGGCTGGGGATCTGCTATTTTAGGATTCATCTCCGTTGCTGGAATATCGATTCCTGTATTGTTTTACTTGAATGGTCCACGTTTGAGAGCAAGATCGAAATATTCTGGTTTTTAGTAATCAGAAGCATTTGAAATTTTGATGGAGGAGCTACTTCCTGAAACTTATTTAAACTCTGTTGAAATGTTAATAGATATCCTGTCGTTTACTATTCAAATTCGTCTCATGTTTTGTTTAAGGTGATGTAGTTGTAATTTATTTGTTTGGCTGCAAAAAATACTTTTAACATGCCATAGCAATCTAGAAATTTCATTATTCGAGTAGAATGAGAGCATTACTGGAGATAGAACTGTCATTTATTATCAATTGCAGTTCCTCTTTGTCTCTAATGAACTTTACTTGCTGAAGAGATATCACGATCTCTAGTTCCATCATAGATAGTTTAAGGTATTTGATTATACATCAATTTTAAACCCAACCCCATATCCACTTCAAATGTGAATCTAGAGCTTTTGGATTAGTAAATCGTAGAACCATCAACCATTTATTCTAGTTAATTGTATCTATTGAAATCAGTATAAGAAGAATTAATCTCCAGCAATTAATAATTGATTCTTGCTTTGTTCCACGTTTCTTAACATGCCCTGGATCTGTAACGATTTAGTACTATGTACACCCCAAGGTTTATTTAATATTAATGTACAGCTGATAAACCACCAACCCGATGTAGAAAAATTTGATAAGGCTAAAATACTCATAGATGTGAAGCCAAAATAACTCTAGTACTTGTATTAATCATTTTGTTAAGCAGTTGTGTAGTTGCTGTACATCAATTGAGGTGTACTAGTTTCTTCAAGTTCGTATTTCAAATTCTTCCATTTTTAATAAATAAATCATTCATCAAAGAATACAGAACTCCATAAGCTTCACACTCCCCAATTTGCACTCCATAATTTAACAACATTCTATCCTCTCCAAAACCAAAACACAGCGTACCAAAAATAAACCCTCAGCCACTTCCCTAGATCACCTCTTCGTAAATCATAATCGAACTCCTCAATTTGAAGCAACACAAACGCACATTGGTTACAGGCACGGCAGAAGTTTATTTTTCGATTTACGAATTCTAGTCGACCACCATATGGTGGTGATGGTAAGGTTCTGTTTGATCTAAAGAGTCGATTCAATGATTCAATTGATGTGGACTACTTGAATCTAAGGGCATTCCCCAAGCAATTTTGTGCACAATTATTTTGAATATACGGATGCCAACTAATGATTTACCAATTCCTATAGCCCTTCCAAACCTAAAATAATATCTCCCATTAGAAATTTCTTGGCTTTGCAATCAGTAACCTCAGTGTGACGGTGATTGATTAGTATAAAATGGTTTATAAATCCAAATCATACGAACTGTCAATTCCTTCCATTTCATCACCTAGTTAACAATGCCAGACAGATCGAGGTTAAGAGACCGGCTCTCTTCTACAATTAGTGGGTTAACAGCGAGAACTGATAGTCGACCACCCCAACAGTATAATCAAGCTCCAGCACAGCAATATAATCAAGCTCCAGCACAGCAGTATAATCAAGCTCCAGCACAACAGTATAATCAAGCTCCAGCGCAACAGTATAATCAAGCTCCAGCACATTACCATACACCTGCCAACTCTAATATGACTAACCAATCCCCACCT
The DNA here is from genome assembly GCA_030558205.1 of Kodamaea kaohsiungensis (nom. inval.). Classification (NCBI taxonomy): domain Eukaryota; kingdom Fungi; phylum Ascomycota; class Pichiomycetes; order Serinales; family Debaryomycetaceae; genus Kodamaea; species Kodamaea kaohsiungensis (nom. inval.). The sequence goes on along the minus strand of JAJMRZ010000041.1, from coordinate 46,387 downwards.
TCAGTAAACCCTTCAGCAGTTTCTGAACTGGAATGTACACATGGGAAACCCTTCACATCCAGTGTTGAAATGTATTACTTTCCTGAAGTACCAGAATCACCTATCTGTGTTGCTTGCTTTAACATGCATATTGCAAAGTACAATGTTGCTCACTTGGTGCAACTCAAGAGATACAATGAAGGAAGCAATCCTTCATGCTCTTTTAACAATGAAGCTGTCAAACTTCACTGGTACAACCAAGTACTTCGCGAGCCATCTAATAGGGGATTTTATAATACCTTAATTAGCGTTCTCCAAAGTAAAGAACACCTTCCAGTTTGTATAAGTGAAGAACTCACTGCTGGATCCACAGTATACATCTGTCCAGAAATAACTGGTTTTGCAGCTTGTGAAACATGCTATATTGAATTTATCAAATACTCTAACTTTCATGACAAGTTCCAAAGGATTATCTACCAGCAAGAACAGCCTTGTTTCTGTGATCTCTTCAATCCATATACTAAGAGAGTATTTGTTGAGAATTCTCATTCCAACGCATGGCAGCAGTTTAAGAACCAGACACTAGAGATTACTACTATTCAAAAAGGTTGCGCTGCTGAGGACAATCTCTACAGGCCGACTTTACCTAATGTAGACTTTGGCCTTTGCAAGTTATGCTTTTTGAACAACTATGGTGGGACCAAGTATCAAAATTACTTTAGATTGCAACGAGGTTCTGATTTGTGTTTAAACTATACACACAATTTTACTATGAGTTCAGAAGCACCTTTGGATGATCGTCAGTTTGACGAAGTTCTCGCAGCTTCGCATACGCTATCGACCAAGCCTAATTGTACAGGCAAATGCAGTGGAACATGTTTCACAATTGGAAACATAGACTACACTGTTTGTGAAACTTGTTTCTTAACTTTCTTTGGTTTGAGATACTGTCCTTTGAAAGCATCATTCAACAAGACATCCCGTCAATCATTCACTTGTGCTTTCGGTGATCAGAAAACGTATTTCAGAACCTGGGGTGCCTTGTTGCGAAGTGTCTACTACAACAATATCAACCTTTTAGTTGACCATATTAAGCAATACGAAACAATTCCACTTTGTCCAGGTGTCATCCCCTCTACAGAAGGGGTTTGGTTTACAAGCAGAGACGGCGGTGCCAATGCATGTCAGTATTGTTTCTTTTACAAGGTTAAGGATTCACCATTGAGTTCTCAATTCTCACGCACACAAGCTAATGAACCAAAAAGTTGCTACCTTGCGTTTACAGATGGACTGGTAGCATGGAATACCGCTTGTAAAACTGGCGATTTAGGAAAGTATACAACCTTTGTTACTAGAATAGAGGGAGAATTGAAAAAACAGCAAGCTCAACAAGCTGCTCTGCAAGCTCCACAAGACCTGAACTCTCAATTAGCTGCTATGATGAACGATCAGAACAAGATTAATTTGATGCAGCAACAATTAATAATGAATAACCAGCAAGCAAACTTTATGAACAACATGGCTACGGTGAATATGGTTCACAATTGTGTTTCTGCTCATCAATTCACATATCTTGTTTAAGTATGTAAAAATGATATATTTGTTAAAGAGACAAGAGATTAGAAAATAGAAAGTAAGTAAGTGGATTGAAGAAAGATGGAACCTTAGTTACTAAGCTGAGTAGAGACACTTAACTGTAGAAGATGTACTACTCGATTTGCTTTTAGAAATCGCAGATTCAGTTCACTTAGCATGGCTAATATGTTTCTTAGATAGAAGATTATATAAGAAACTGAGCCTAACCAATGTCTTAACCAAAAGTATTACAGATTCTACCTGCAAATGGATTTTTGGACAGTGTCTCGACATGATATAAGTGGCTGCAAAAAAATTATGTACTTTTCATTATTCTAATTGCAAGGAGAGTTGAAGCGGCTTTACATTAAGTTACAAAGATTCTACCATACCATATCGATATTTAGTCTTGGAAGGTACTCACTATTATTTTGCATAACTCTATGTGAAGTGAACAATACATGGCTAGGCCACTGACTGTTGCCTTCAAGAAACAGAAACTTCATGAAAACATCATGTATGTGAGTAGAGAGATCGTTTTCTACAAAGGTTTGGTACTCTTATTTAATCTCTGGTCATAACATACAGGTTAATTAGTGCAAACATAAAATCATAACAGATTTGAACAGTAGTGAATAGATTGCATCTAAACTACTGCAAAGCCTCTGCAAAGCCGCTAGCAGGATTATCATCTAAATCCCTGAATATAAACCTTAATTAGTAGTCGTAACTTATTTCCAAAAACAACTGTAGAGAGTCATATTACTCTCCAGTCAGTCTTTCTTACACATCAGAACTCAAGTATTGTAAGCTCAAATCTACATGAAAAATTCTCTCATTAATAAAAGTTCTTGAGTACTTCCAATCTTGAAATTCATCTACTCTTTAGGGATATACTTTTCAGATTGTAAAGTCCGAAGTTCTGAATCGTCTATTGGCGAATCGATTCACTAACCATTTACAAAGGGTCCTCAAAAGGGCTTCTTGTGCTGCTCACGTCGTCGGAGTTTATCTTAGGGGCTCCGTCCATTTCTACGTTGAACACAAAGCTGCCGTTGTTACTTCCCGCAGGGCTACCGCGGAGCAGAGTATGTTGTGCAGCTGGATTTCTTGGTGGTGTATGCACCAAGTTGTCAAGTAGCACTTCGGAGGGTCTTTGTACGTTGTTTGTCGTCGATACGAGCTTTGGTGCTTGTTGTAGTTGTGGTTGGTTTTGGTTTTGATTTTGGTTTTGACTTTGGTTTTGGTTTTGGTTTTGCGGTCTTCTCAAACTAGTTGCACGAGTGATTTCGCCGATATCTGAGTCGATGTCAGAGTCTGAGTCTTCATCGCTTTCCAAATTTCTGAGGTTTGCGAGTTCTGATTCGCTGTGGTATGAGTAACCGTCAATTGGTTCTTCTTCTTCGTCAGTGACGTCTTCTTCCTCTTCTTCTTCTTCGATTCTGTCTACGTTGACCAAACGAGGTTGTGCTTTGATTGCAGTCATTGTTCCTTCACCTTGTTCGTTTATTTCGCTGACACCCTCCAATGAGCCCGACGATGCCGCCTGCGACATGTTTGCGTTGTTTGCGCGCATAACGTCGCCGATGATCGACGCGTTTTCGATTGTGTTCAAGTCGGAGAATATGGAGTCTGTTTCGTACGAGTAGATGGAACGTGTGTTATTTTTGGTTGGTCTGACAGTCACTCCTGGAATGTACGCAATCGGTAAGATATTTGATGCGTTTGTAGTTGAGATCAGGGTTGCGACTGAGTTACGGTTCAGCAGTGCTGCTGAGTCCAAGTATACGTTGTCGCTGTGGTCTGCTTCCAAAGTAGGTGGGTATAACAGCATATTTGCTTGGTCGACAATTTGCTTTTGTCTAGCTCTTCTTTGTTGTACGTCTCCTCTTGTTGCTCCAGCTCCACCTCTCTTTTTGCTGTATCTTGTTTTCGGTCTAGTGAAACTTTCGTAGGAACTGAGTCTTCTGCGTGATTTGACGTCTGTGTTTGATTGTGATCTGCGTGCCACTGGTTTCTCGTTATATGTTCCTGCGGCACCTCCTATTGCGCCTGCTGCTGCTCCAGATAAGTTTGAGCCTGTGCTGTCGCGTACCGAGTTGTCGCCTGCTCCGCCTGCGCCGGTCGACCCTCCTCCAGAGGTGTCATCTTTCATTTCGTATTCGCTCATCATTTCATCGCCTGGCATTCTGTCCATGACCATGTCATCTGAGTCCTCTGCAAGGATAGGGTACTTTTTCCTGTAGACATACTTGTAGTACCACCAGATGGCGACTATAGCTGCTATAAGGACGACACCACCCACGACACCACCTGCGATGGCACCTACAGGAGTAGACCCCCCGCCAGCCAGATCGCTTGCAGAACAGTATCTTGTAGGACAAGACCGACATTGCTGTACAGTCTGCTGACACTCTTGACCCTTTTTACAAGGAGGACAGTCACTTATAGGAGGACATACAAAACAACCAGATGAATCAGTAGGAAAAGACGTGGCAGCTGAAGAAGAAGACGAAGAAGTATCCCTTGCAAAAAGTATACGCGAAGGAGCTTCAAACTCTTGAAACCGTTCAGAACCAAGTACCGTAGGAGTCCCAAGTCTCATCAAAGGCATCTTCTATACTCTTAATTCAAACAACACTTTTAAAATATATAAAAAGAATCTAAAATTAAGTTGGAATAAAAATTAGGATTTTCAAGACATTTTCATTGTACAGATTCCAAGTCTCACCTCCTCCTCTACCCCCTCGCCAAAAAGAATAGAAAAAGAGAGCAGGATGTATAATATAAGCAGGCTATGTATTTTGTGAGTCTAGATTTCTTTACATTCTAAGTACACATTCTATGATATTCAAGAGATGAAGACGGGCAGTGCTTTATTAAAAGACACAAAGGATCAAGAGCATTGATTAAGAGCACCCTTGGGAGAGATTACACATTTGAAGAGAGTAGAATGAGACATTGTAGTTTTACAAATAACAAGAAGTTAGAAGTTTGAAGTAAGAGTAAAAGTATAGTTAAGAATAAGAAGAAGCCACTTCTCGCCTTCCCCCTTGTGCATTGTCCTTACAATAGCAATACCGTTTGGGCGGACTAGGTGGGCGTTTAGACGTGAGAAAATAGGACAAAGCTTAAACGAGGCAACCCCAGATCTTCTTAGGAAGTAAGAATTCCGCAGTGAAACGTTTCAAGTCTGGCGATTTTTAATTGACGATGATGATGGAAGAGAAGGATGGATCGTGGTGGATGTGGAGTATTATGGTGTAAGGTTGAGCGATCAAATAATGATGTAATATGATTGAGATATATCTGCGCACTTGGAATGGTAAATTAACGAAACATATGTTGTAGGTTACTGCGTTCAAATTATGTGGGATTGCTTGATATATTTGCATGTGTATTTGAGGGTTGAAGATACGAAAAGTTTAGTGTAGTAGATTAGAATAACAATAGAAGACAAGAAGAAGGGGGGGTGGGGAGAGAGAGAAAGAGAGAGGGTGATGTGAGGTGAGGTGAGTGAAAGTGAAAAAGTGAAGATACGATAGAAGAGAGTGAAGTATAAGTGGTTAGAAAGTAGTTGAAGTAGTTAATGTGTTGATTGTTAGTTTGAACTATTAAAATAGATGTGAAGAATAAAAGGATGGATTGCTCACAGAAATGGATTGACCTTGATACTTTGTGGTAAGTTCCATGACACGAGACTCAGAATGACGACCAGGAACAGGGATGAAAAAGGCTGATTGGTGATGAATTTGCATGAGAAAATTCTTGATTGAGATTTGAGGGATGAGGATGAGAATGAGTGGGATAGGATGAGTGGGATAGGATGAGTGGGATAGGATGAGTGGGATAGGATGAGTGGGATAGGATGGGTAGGAGAAGTAGAGAAGAGGTTGGTCTAGGGTATGATAAGAATTGGAATAGATGTAGTGTAAGTGAATTGTATATGATTAATGTAGAGAATAAGAAGTGTACAAGGAGAAGTGCAAGATCTAACATGCAATACAAATGGAAAATGAGACTAGATTCAATTATGGTAAGATGAAGATATTATGAGACGATAATGATCTGATTATTATGAATGTACACTGGACTATAATAATGTAAGATTTCTTCTTATGGATGAGCAATGTAGAAGGTGTAGAAGGAGTCGAAAGTGTCTTCTTAGCTCACAGTACTTGACGAAAGCACGTTAATTAAACTCTTCTTCGATGGGGTGGACTTAAACCTTAAAAGCTTTTAGTTACAAAATGCTTTGTTTGGACGTGAATGATAATTAGAGTGTGTGAGTGTGAGTGTGAGGTGTGAGGAGAGGGGGGAAGAGAGGAAGCATAAGGTATTGTAATTGGAGGAGTCGACTGATTGATATGGAGTATCCGTTAAGTATTACATCAATAGGATAGGCTTAGTAGTAGCAAAGAATTGAATGGATGTGTCCTGTCTTCGGTGGCTTTTAATAAGGTCGACTCGAGGTGAAGAAATGCAGTTTTGCGGACTTTTCCTAGCTTCGTCTAGATTTTGCACCCAAAATACGTTTAAGTTACACGATACTTCAAACGAAGGTATAAGATGTAAGTTGTTTGTATATGTTACATGGTGACCAGGCAGTTGAAATCGGCATCGGTTGATGTTATTTTTAGATACTTGGATATAATGAATAGGCGTTGATGTTGTTGACAATGGATGATTTATGTTAAGAATTGATGAGAAACAATATGATGGGCATTGAATAAGGAAATGGCAGAACAAAATCACGAGCAATGGTATGTGAAATGGTAAAAAACAATAAGAAGAACAACACGTAATTTAGGTGTTCCTATTTATAACATTGAAAGATTTAGATAGGAACGCAGAATAACCCTATTCTAGTTGGTTGGGGAATGAAATGTTCAGTAAACTTGAAATACGTTAATGATTAAGAAGATTAACACTCATGCATTACGAGTTTATCTATTCTCTGGGTCTTAGGTTGTAACAGTATTACGTATTTTGAATACCAAATATTAAATAATCATAAATGTTCAAAATACAATTGGCCCCCCATACATTAAAGGAAATGTGCAATGCAACAAGATCAGAAAGATCCAATTGAATCCACTTTATTTATCACCCTGGTTTATTCTTCTTTATGTATAAGAATGCTACAGTATTAAAGTTTGCGTTTAAGATGCTGGTGGTCAGTAAAAAGTGAAGACGTGAAAATAAAAAAGCTTAACGGAAACTAATCTAGTTTACTTATAAGCAATTCAATTTCACCTAATAGACTTGTTTCTTTCCAGTTTAGTTATTGTCAAGAAATTATCATCATTATCCTCATGAAACTTCTAGAGTGTGTGAACTCTTATGAAGATAATAATAAGAAAATACATACTCATTAACTTTAAATGATCATTCATCTATTCATCATTAAATCTCATCTATATTCTAATACCTTATCTTATCTAACAATCAACTCAAACCCTATCTTTATCAAACATTGCATGAGAAAAACCTTATGCGACTCCATGCAAAGTAATCTTGCTCATCCACCTACATCTCATTTGCATTTACATTCAATCATACTCTAAACATTTTACACTCCTCGAGTTTATACAAACTGTTCTCTCAACTCTCTCGTAAACATATATCCTTCCTTTCTTCTCGTGAGCCATGTTTTCTCGTAGTCAAAGTACTTGTAGTTTTCCTCCTTGTTCTCGTCACCAAGGTCGGTCTGTACTACAGGCTCCTCTTCGTCTCTTTGTATCATGCTCATACTTCTATTCTTCGATTTCTCCTTCAAGAACCATTGCTTGAACTCTGTGTTGAACACCCATCCGCGGCTTGATAACTCGCGTGCTGCGTTCCATTTGGCTATGTTGTCCAGACCCTCTGAGTAATAGAAGCAGAAGAATAGCGTGTCGTTATCGAACTTACGCATCACGTTACTCAGGTTCAATTCGTACATTGGTTCCTGTGGGTAGTCGATCGATGATGGATGTACCTTGACTGGGTTGTATTGTCTAGGTTTTTCTGCGTCAAACGAGTCTGGGCAGTTCAAGAGTGATGATTCCAAGAGATGGCTAATCAGTTGGAATGGCAATGGGTTGGAAAGACGTGATTGTGGAATCGTATTGAGACGAGGAATAGTATCAAAGAACCGGGCAGCTGAGTTGGCGTTGATTTCGGCCGTCTCGTCTTCTTCGTGTGTTGAGCTACGTGTGAGAAGCCCTGGTGGGGCTTTGTTCACTAACGATGTAGATGCACTGCTTGTAGTAGCTACGGCTGCAGCACTAGCACCGGCATTCACAGCATTTACTACTGAAGGTGTTGCAGCGGCACTAGTCGATGCACTAGAATTCACAGGGTCTTTAGCCACTGCAGCTTTGATTGCACTCGAATACGATCCTGCTGCTACTAATGGTGGAGGATTAGGCGCAGGAACTATAGTGGTTCCTCTCTTTTTAGGTGTAGAGGCTGTTCCAGGTGGTGGGGTAGGACTTTGGTATTTGGCCTTCTCTGTGGTTGCTGTCAGAGCAGGAATTTCTTTAGGAGTGGATTGAGTTGCTGCTGTAGGCGGTGTTGTTGAAGTTGTTGGTGGTACTGCTGGTGTAACAGCTGGAGGCACTGCTGTTGTTGTTGGTGCTGCTGCTACTGCTGCTGCTGCTACTGCTGCTCCAGGTACAGGTACTACTCCTCCCGCCGCTGACGCTGCAGCTGCAGCTGCAGCCAATTCCTCTGCTTCCACACCATCAGCAGCCATTTGAGCCAACGAACCTTGCACCTCTAAGTTATCATCATCAATATCCAATTGCTCATAGAACTCATCGTATTCCACATAGTCATCCTCCATGTTGTTCTCTACGTAGTACTCCAAATCATCCTTGATGTCATCGATGCGTTCTGGATCCAAGTTATCATTTTCCAAGCCACGCAAGATCATGTCTAACTTCTTTATATGCGTACCGTTACGGTCCAATCTGTACTTAGTGTCGTCGATCTCTTGCTGTATCGACAGAGCATTCAGCAGTTTGGCTCTTTTCAATTGCAATGTAAGCAGATGCACTTCTTCTTCTAAACCATCATTTTGCAGCGTTAACTGATCAATTATATCACTGATGTATTGATACGCTTCATGCTTCTTTATATCCTCGGGATCAGAGAACTTGTTGAACCGTCCCAGTCCTTTACTTTGTAGTTCTAACCCTTCATTTGAAAACTGCTTAATCTTGGACGACTTCTCTAGATCCTTAAATAAATCCATAGCATGCTCAATTCGCGTACGATTGTCTTGAAGAAGATTCTTGTCTAACTTGATGGAACTATCTCCTAGCCATGTCTTCAATTGGTCTCTCAGTCGTTGCAACTTCTTGATCTCCTTCTTCAAATCCAGCTCCAACTTCTCTTTTTGCGAACTGATTTCGGTCGTTGTGAGCTTCTCATAGATATCATCAAAGACAGATAACCCTTCAGCTATCTTCTTGTTTGTTTTATCAAACTCCTGTTGTAGTTTCCTGGCACTCATGGTGGTTGTTGATGGACGTTGAGAAAAAAAGTTGGTATAGATTAATTGTCTGAAACTCGCATGACGTATTACGTATTATTGGTTTTGCTTATAAATAATATGTCACTCTTTTGTTACATGCAGGATATTACTATAACTTGGTTATCCATGTCAAAGGGAAGTTATCAATATAGAGCTGGATAAGGAGTGAGTACGCTGCATCTACGATTTGTTTAAGTAAGTCTGATTAGATGCTGTGCTAAATAATTTTATCACAATTTAGACACGTTGATTTATAGGTGCTGGGTTCTATGCTGAAGAGACTTGCAAAAGGAGTATGTATTAGATATTAAATAGTAATAGGAATGAAAAGGTAGTGTTAGTAGATTCATATGTCCAACAGTGTTCTTATTCCCTCTATCTGGGAAACCAAAAATGCTTAATTCTGGAAAAGTCAACAAGTATAAACTCACTTGAATGGCTCATTCTTCACCTCTGATGTCGTTTTATGTTGATGCTCTACAGCTATATTTAGTTTCTTATTGTAAACATCAACTTATCCTGATGAAAAGCAATGTTAATAATGTTTGAAATTAATTCACTACTTTTAATTACTTCTCATTACTTTATCGAACTGTATTACTATACTTCAAGACTTCTTATGACTTAACTAATTATTATGTTCTGGGTTTGAATGGCTGCAAAAAAAAAAAAGCTACGCAATATGAAAATTATGAAAAATGGTCCACGCTCTTTAATTCCAAGTTGTATTATCCTTTCCGACTCTCTTGTTATTATCGTTTACTCTTCTTATTCGCTATATATTCAAAGAAACGATTTCTAAAGAAGGCAGGTATTCTCCTTCCTTAACATTATGAAATATTTCAACCTCTTCGCATTCATAGAATGTATGACCAGTGTAGTTACAATGAGTACAATTGTTGTACTCCAACCTATTAAAGTTTCCGCTTTGTTTTTGAGTATCCAGTTTTCTTGCTGAAATATAAAGGCATTCCACCTCATACCAATCTTTCAAGGCGACCGTGAACTCTTCAAGATTTTTTGGCTTATTTGCAATCGAATAACGGAATTGTGTACTATCCTTGTTGTCACCAACTTGAATAGAAATGTGTAATATTTTGAACAACTCTTCGTCTGTTGGTACAGTATTCAATAAGTGTTTCTTTAACATCTTAAAATATTCAAGTTCAAGTTCAAGACTCATTGGATCTGTTCGTTGGTGAACGACAGAATTGAGTATCTTTGTAAACTCCATCACATAATCCATAACACTATTATCAGATAGTTGTTGAGGAACGTCCCTAACGACAAACTCAGCGTCCGGTGTGACTTCTTCAAGTGTAATAGTGTTCTCGTTGGTTGTTCGTCAACAGATGGCTCTGATCTGATACGTTTAACTGAACGGTATTGATTTTGTTCCATATCATTCACATAGCTTCTACTTTTGGTCCTACTCATAGCCATAAAGATATTCCTTTAGTCGTTGTTGGTCCTCAGCGTTCAGGTATTTTCTTTCTCCTATTTTACGTACCAATAACCTTGATCCATGTGTGGTGTGTTGTCACATGAAGCAAACGATATAACGATATATCCCGCAATGTAAATGTAACATACCACGACACTAAACTCAACCTTCCAACATTCAAAGTAAATTACCTTTCAACAATCCCCAATCATCATTCCTAACTCTTACCTTCACTACATCACATTCAATAAATCATATTATCATTCAATCTGAACTACTCTCCATTACTCTCCAGTCCTTACAACTTATTTACATTTTACATTTTAATACAATAAATAAAGACTCTTAGTCTACGACTCTCGGTCTACGACTGCCCTTAGGCTTGTCCCATAATGTTTACCGAAACAAAAAAAAACCGTGGATCCAGTCACAGACTGGTTCACTGAATGCTAGACACAATAAACTGTTTCCAGTCATCAAAGTTCACAGGCTCGTACAAGTACTTGTATGCATCGTCGCCTTCCAATTTGACCTTCTTGTCGTCAAACAACATATCTATGTCGTCGCCGTCATCGTCCATCATCAAGTCATGTGTCCGTTTGTTGTTGCCGTTGCTCATCAACAGGTCCTCGCTGCTAACGGTACTTCCGTTCGCTTGCTGCTGACCCTGTCCTTGTGATGGCTCCAGCTTAACTCTCTGGTCAACCTCATACTCCGTCAATTGCGTACACACCTCAATTGGGTCCGCACAGTCCAAGTCTCTGATACTATCCACCTGTCTAAATGCACTGCGTATCGCATGTGGGCGGATCTCACACGCCCACTCGCTCTGCGCCTTAGCTGGCGACAAGGGCGACTTCGCCACTGGCTTGCCATTCACTATAACCGTAGCATGGTTATTAGAGTTGACTCCACCACTGGTGACTGTAGGCCGTGGAATAATAGCATCCTTCTCTGCAAAAGACTCGTCAAGCTCCAACAAGTTCGCCAAAGAAGCATAGAAGAACTTCTCTGGGTCAGAACTAGATAACTCGCGTCTCTTGGCAGCCTTGGAGTCTGCTCCAGAGTGCGTAAATATATCTGCGTCCGTTGTGGGGATGATTGACAGAACAGCGCCAGAAGTTGGCTGCTGTTGTGCTGCTCCTCCAGGTGTGTGCCTGTAATTAGGAGATTGACCTGTTGGAGTATTCTTGTTACTTCCCACAGTCCCAACTTGTGGCGTAGGGATACTCTGCGGTGTCTTGATGCTATTGAGGATCTGTGGCGACCCAGCAGTTCCTGCTGGTGTGGGTATGCTTCCAACATTAACTGGCCCCTTAAGCGAAGCTTTGCGTCGGTTGGCATTTGCTGCACCCGTCGGTTTCTTAGCAGCTGCACCTGAAAGTCCCTGTCCAACATTCCCATTCCCAAGTGGTTGTTGGATATTAGGTACTGGCTGTTTAGCCATGTTAGGTGTGTTATCCTGCGAGTTACCTAATGGGGTCTGCTGCGTTGCATTACCCATCATTGGAGACGCACTGTTGGGCATCATAGGACTACTATTCAAATTATTTTGTCTCATTTGTTGCCCAGGAGGTACGTTTGGCCATGCATTCGATGGACCAAGGTTCATATTCTGCTGTTGCTGTTGTGTCATGTTCTGCATGTTCTGCATACCTTGAACATTTTGACCAATTGGCAATTGTTGTTGTTGCTGTTGTTGCTGTTGTTGTTGTGGTGGTTGACCATTCACAAATCCACCTTGAGGCTTCATTTGATTTGGGTTCTGAACTTGAGCTTGCGTCTGGTTTTGGTTCTGGTTTTGGTTCTGGTTCTGTAAAGATTGGATCTGTTGCTTTCTGTTGTTAAACTGTTCTTGAACATAATCAAAGTACTTTTGATACTGTGTCCGCAACTTCTCCAACAAATCAGGTCCAGCCAAGTATACACCTACTTTCAAGTTCTCGATAATGTTCTTAGTCATGTACTTTAACTGGACCAATCTCTTCGTTCCTTCAGTGTTCTTAGTTAAGATGTAGAAGTAACTGATTACAGTATCTGCGTTGGAGTACTGTTGGGCAATCTTGCCCAACGTTTCTCTAACTTGGATCTTGTCTTGTTCAGAAAGCTGCAGAGTCATGTCCCTTAATGCCAAGTTGTTACGTGCAACTTCTTCCATCATCTGGCGCAACTTCAAACGCAGTTCCTCATTAAGTGGTGGAAGCAACAGCGCAACACTAGGACCGCCCCGGTTATTGGTGTTGGCGCCGCCTGCGGGCCCAGATACACTGCCTCCAGCTGGACCATTCATGTTGTTTGGACGACCTGCCATCAATGGTGATGATAAAGTATTCATTGGTGCTGCTTTCATAGGTTGGTTCATACCCATCATAGGCAGCTGGTGCGGCATTCCTGGGTTCATCTGGTTATTGTTCTGAACTTGGTTTTGTTGGTTATTCATTTGGTTCATAGCTATTTGTGGTTGTTGCTGTTGTGGTGGTTGTTGCTGTTGCTTTACTTGTGGTTGCAGAGGTTGTGGAAGCTGTGGTTGTTGTGGCTGTTGTGTTGGTTGAGGTTGGTTTGGTTGAGTTGGTTGCTTGTTCACATTAGAATTAGTAATGATCCCATTCTGTTGTTTCCAAGCTTGTGTCTTCTGATGAATAATGTACTTCCTAATAAAACTTTCCTTTTGACCCAGTTCCAAGGTCGTTTGGATCGACCTGTTGGCTTGGAGCCTGCTCAAAAGATTCATAGCTTCAGACGAATACTTGATGATATCTTGTTGAGTGATTTGGAATGTTGGAGGTTTCAACTGGTTTGCAAGTCCAATGTTATTGTTCTGGTTCAATGGCTGTTGGTTTACTTGTCCAGCTTGTTGTCCAACTTGCAGTTTAATTTGCCCAACTTGTTGGTTAGGTTGTGCTGGTTGTGCTGGTAGTGCTGGTTGGTTTGGTTGTTGGTTCTGGTTTTGGTTTTGATTTGGATTCTGAGTGTTCATCATGTTCATGTTCCTCTGTTGCATTTGTCTTTGTAACATCTGTTGTTTTTGTTGTGGAGTCAAGTTATTCATGTTGAAGTTGTTCATGTTTCCCATTACCTGCGCATTGTTGTTGTTGTTGTTGTTATTATTGTTGTTGTTCGTGTTGTTGAGGTCGTTGTTGGCAGGTTGAGCTGTGTTGTTCATGAGGGGGGTTTGGTTAGCCATGCGTTGAGCAGGGGGTTGTTGTTGGTTTAATGCTTGGCCTTGCATTTGGTTCATCTTCTGTTGTTGGTGTTGTCTAATTGCCAATTGTACATGTGTGTTATGAATTTCTTTGATCAATGGTAATAATGATGGGGGGATAAGTCTCTTGTGGTAGCAGTCAAACACTTGATTCCATGTAGTCACTCCAGCTGGTAAGTTTGGGATTTTCAGTAAGAGTGCAGGTGGGATCTGTGCGTTACGTAAAGCGTTGCTGATTTGTTGCATTTGGGTTGGTGCGGCTCCTCCCGTGGTTGATGTTGCTGTTGCTCCAGGGACGTTTGCAGTGTTTGCAGTGTTTGTAGCTCCAGTGGCACCACCGGCATTTCCAGTGGCCGCGTTCCCAGTCCCATTACGCATTTGCGCTTGGATGTGTGCAGCAGATTGCTGTCTTGCTTGTGCTTGTTGTTGGAGAAAGTTTATGCTAGGGTTCATTTTGTTTTGCATGTTCATGTTGTTGTTGCTGTTGTTGTTGTTATTGTTGTTGTTGTTGTTATTGTTGTTGTTGTTTGGCATGTTGTTTGGCATGTTGCGGTTAACATTTTGGCCAACTTGGTTTTGGTTTCCGCCTTGCCCTTGTACTTGGTTTGGGTTTTGTGATTGCATACCTTGGTTAGCGTTAGGGTTTTGGTTTTGGTTTCCCTGGGGTTGACCCATTTGGTTTTGGCCTTGGGGTTGAGCTTGGTTCTGGCCTTGATTCTGGGATTGGCCACCTTGGTTCTGGCCCATCATAGCGCCATTTCTCAAGCTCATGTTACTTTGTAATTGCAGGATCTTCTGTTTGATCAACTTCAAGTATTCCTCTTTAGACTGGGAGTTCATAAAGGTGAAGCGCTCAAACTCTTGAGCAATAGTAGCGCCACGCTGAGCATCATAGTTGGCAGCTTGCATATCACGGAGCATATTAGAAAGAATCTGTACAACCTTTTGCCTATCACCCACCTTATAATGGGCATGCCACGTGTTCATGCCCTGCTGGGGCTGGTGCATGTTATTCATAACACCTAATAACTTACTTGTCTAACGAAAAAGACACTCACACTGACTAGTGTACTTGTTGGATGTTGTGTATTTAACAGGCGGGGAGTCTCTCTCTCCCTTTGACAACTCAAATTTTTTTTATGGTAACCGAAAAAAAGGTGATCAAAATAGTGAAAAAGTTTAATGGCAAGTAGCGTGCTAGGGTTGGTATATAGAGTGGAAAGAAGAGGGTTGGTTTGTTTGTTTTTATGATGGGTACTGGTGAGGGGAAAGTAGTATATGCGAGTGAAGTGTAGATGTAAGAAAGATCTCTTTATAAAGGAAGATTTGAATGTGTTGGTGTGGTGTTTCGAATCTGTTTTATTTGATAGATACGGTATGTGGAACGGTGTAAAAAAAAAAAAAGAGTGGGTGGTTGGGAAGTCAAGTGGATGAATGAGTGTGTGGGTGTAGGTGTGTGGGTGTGTGTGTTGAGTGAGAAGATTTATAGATTGGAAGTAATAAGAGAGTGGGATTGAGAGAATGGGATTGAGAGAGTGGGATTGAGAATGGGTCAAAAAGATGCATAGAATTTCCAAGGAAATGGAAAGAGAAACAGAGAGGCGTTGCATATATACAGATGTATAAACAATATGTAGATAAGAGTAAAGAATAGTGTGGTGGAGACGACGGTTGGTAAGCGAGTGGAATAGTTGATGAATATTATAGAAAGGAATGAAGTATAATGGAGATGAATAAAGACTCAGATGTGTATATGTCTACTATTATATATATAAATGTGTGTGTGTATGTATCTATATATATTTGGGTGAGTTTGTTTGTCTGGTAATGTTTGGTTATGATATTAAATATAGAAGAGAGAGATCAACAGAGATCAGCCGTTAGTGATTTTTTCCACGGTATATATCATAGATATGGATGGAGATTGGGGAGTAGAATAAGAGATAGTGATGGAGGAGTGTTGAAGATGAAAGTTAAAGGATAGAGTATAGTTGAGGAAGTATATGAATAAAAGATTGAAAATATATTACTACTAATCACTTTATTCACTCGATGAATTAATAATAATATTAATAATTATATTATGATAAACGAAGATCTGAATAGCAATGCGGAGAATAACAAAGAGGAGTAAGTTGGAGGATAAAAAAAAAGTATAGAAGACAATGAATGTTGCTATGGAGTAAGTTGATGTTTATGAATTGCTTGGTATCAACATTGTAAAGTATTAGATTGCTGGTTGGTGATATAATAATGAGATATTAAAGTAGAAGTGTAGAGCATAGAGATGATAAGATGTTGAAGATGATATTTATTATTAGTTGTGTTTTTTTTTTTCAATTGTGGAGAAAAGACAACCTGAAGGAGAGGTCCCAAAGAAGAAACTCTTCCAAGTTAAAGAAGAAGAGAAAGATTCTTTTGATGTTGAATGTTGAGTATGTTGGGTTATTAAATTGTTAATTAGTAGAATTTATTGAAGTATCTTTTTTAATGGGTTTGGAACCAATAAGGTTTAATGAAATATAGTATCAGAGAAGTATCTCTGAAGTATTATTATGTTTCATCGGTAGATCAAACTCGGTGTACCAAGTATCAACCAGGATACCAAGGATTCTATCAGTATATAACTGTCAAACATGAAGAGATGACCTTTCCATCATTTCCATCACTCCTCACTACTTTGAGAATAGAAAAATTCTTACTAATGCACAAACTACACTTAAAACTATAACCTTAATATCTTAACCGTTACCAATAAATCATACTCTCATCCAATAAATGCCTCAATATATATATGAAAGTTTATTTCTTACAAAAATCTTATGAAACGTCTTGATGAAAATGTCAACCTCTGAAAATTTCAACCTTAAAAGAGTGTTTCTCCTCTTAATTCCATTTATATCCAAACTTATACAGCTTACAACACTTTGTTTCTGAAAATATCCTTTTGATTATTTAATTAGTTACTCACCAGAGCAATCTCTTCATGGAATTCTTAAAGTTAACTTACCAGTGGTCTTTCTTCCCTCAAGAGCTTCAATTGCTTCAGCATAATCCTTCAACTCATAAGTCTTGGTGATTCCAAAGTCCAACGTTTTCTTTTCAACATGAGCCTTCAATTCACTCGAGTAATGCTTCCATTCCTCAGGTGTAGCAATGTAATTGAAAAGTGATGTGTTGACAACCTTACCATTCTTGGTTCCTAATCTGGAGATCGTAAATGGGTCAATAGGGCCTGTTGCAGCTCCAAACGTAGAAATCGTTCCCTTTCTAGCCAAGGCCTCGAATGATGTTTCGAATGTAGCCTTTCCAATAGAATCGTATACTACATTAACACCAGCTCCGTTGGTATATTCCTTTACTTTAGCAACAACATCATCCTTAGATGAGTTAATGAAGTACTTGACTCCTAGCTCCTTGAGTGTATCCAACTTCTCTTGCGTCAGTGCAACAGCTATAGTGTGCGCACCAGCCGCATTCACCAACTGGCTCAAAACTCGGCCAAGACCACCGGCTGCAGCCCAAACCAACACAAAATCACCCTTGTTGACTTTGTAAGCCTCTTCAGTAAGGGACAACGCTGTAAGGGTCTGAATCAAAATGGACCCATAAATCTTCAACTCTTCATCTGTGGCACCAGAATCCAACTTGAGAACAGTATTGTGGCTCTCATCAACCTTATTGTACTGTGCAAATGCAGATGGTGCAATATATGCTACCTTATCGCCAACCTTATACTTGGTAACTGAAGCTCCAACAGCAACAACCTCTCCCAGGGCCTCACCTCCAAGAATATGAGGATAAGATGGAACTGGGAAAATACCCTTTCTATAGAGACCTTCAACAAAATTCACTCCAGCATACTTGTTCTTAACAAGAACCTCCGTAGGAGAAGTAATCTGTGGCGTGGCTGAAGCCGCGTACTTGATCAACTCATACCCGGCACTGGCACCGCTGATTTGAATAACTTTTTGTGTACTTAGGATTGACATCTTAATATTTCTTCTTGTATTGTTTGTAGTATTGATACTGTTTAAATAAATAAATCAAACTGTCTCTTCCCCTTTATTTATACCATCTTTCAAATGGTTGCAAAAAATCAGGAGAGAAGCCACACGCTTTTGTGAACTATTACTTTCGGACGCTATGTTCAAATTAGGATTGATTTCCGATTACTAATTCACAATTAGCCACCACCACCACTCTCGAAGTTTCCACTGTTTAGTGGCCAAATGGCCCCATATGTTGTTATCAGGGGTAGGGGCTTGGCCGTGTCTGCAAAATTTTGCAGACTTGATTACATATTGTTATTGCCTAAACCCTTCAACCTTTTGCTAATTTCCGCACTTGAAGTCATACGGAAATTAAATTGTGGCAAAAGAATGGTTGCAAATTCAAAAGAAAGTGCTATTTGTAATATGTCTTAAATACCAGTATAATAATCTGGAGATATGGGGTAAGGACAAAAACCCACTTACATGTCAGGTTTACACATTAATAACTAAAAATGCTTAGACTATTTTATATACTATTGACTATTCTTCTATTAATTTGAGTCTATTATACAGTGGTGAACCTTCTCTTTTCAACTCTCTTGTCTGCATTCTCCCTATGTTCATGCTCATCAATAAACTCTGAGGAGTGTGTTAATTTCCACTGCTGTTTCACAAACTTAAGACCCAGTGTATTCACACCTAATTGTCTGGCAGTAGTAGATAACCCTGACCTCAATTGCTCTTTAACATCGAGCAATTGGTTCTTGATCTTAGGGTCTTTCTGGTTAACAAGCTCTCTAGCATTAGATCTGATAATGAAAAATAAAACTTTGCATATAAGTTGCATGTTGACGGTATTCTTGGTGAGCAATTCTTTGCTGGTCCATACTTGGATTATCTTAAGCATTTTAAGAGAATACGAAAATGGGAACACCAATAATGCATCCTCGAGTTGTGCTGATCTGATCTTGAGAAGAACACTCAATACGTATTCTTGACCTGTCATTCCAAAGGCCATCAAGATCGAGTTTGGTACTGGTTTCTGTGGAGTAACTCCGGACTTGTTGACATTCTTTAATTGCAACAAGTATTCCTCATTGGCCTCCACGTCTTCGATTCCAATATCTAATGCCTCCATCAACTTTTCACCTGCTTTGAGCGACTCCATGGTCTGCTTACTCACAGTAGTCACCTTATCTGTATCCTCTTCTCCCTCTTCTTTTTCTCCTGATGCTGTAGGATCATCTTCTAAAGAGTCCAATAAGGTATTTTCATACAATTGGTCAATCTCCTTCTCACGCTCTTCCTCGATGAAAACTTGATCGTCAGTGCTTTCCCACAATCTAATAGAGTGGTCATGCGAGGTGGAAAGCATAAATGAACCATCCTGACTCACACAAATACACCACACTTCGCCTTGATGGGCTGGCAATTTCTGAATACATTCGAATTTATCTCCATCCCAGTATTTAATCAACCCATCTTTACCACTAGAAAAGAAGTTGTGCGACTCAGCAATAAACTTAACATTCATAATTGAGTCTTGGTGACCGAATATGGACTTGTGACAATCACCAAAATCCAAACCCCAGATCTTTATGTTCTTGTCTGCTGAAGATGTGATAATCAACTTGGAGTCGAAGGAAATATCGATCGATAATACTGGCAACTTGTGTCCGTACAATGTAAGGAACAACTTGAGGGTATCTAAGAATACAACTTGAACGTTATTGTTAAGAAGAGAAATAGCCAAAAATCTGGCATCTGGTGACACTCTAACACACAAAACATCTTCGTTCAATTCCAAGGTTTGAGCATGCTTGAACTTCAACTTGTTGACACTAGTCGAGGTCGAGCCTGGGATCAACTCAGTTTCGACCTTGAAGTTCCAGAACTTAACTGTCTTGTCGTTACCTCCAGTAATCAAGGTCTTTCCATCTGGAGTCAATTCCATCGACCAAATGGCAGATCCTTCATCACTCTGCTTTCCAGCGATAAGACTGGCAGAGTCGTGTGCTTTTTCAACACGATCCACAAGTGACGAAGTAGCCAAATCATAAAGCTCTAAATCACCATTCTTGAAACCAACTGCTACTAATGTACCACCTGGCAAGAACTTACAGCACAATGCATAACCTCCATCGAGCACAAATGTACGGATGACGTTACCAGATCTGATGTTCCAAATCTTGAGCTCACCGTTACTTGCTGTGCACAATAACTTGTTATCTCCTGACAAGTCCATGGATCTGATGTCTGTTCTATGACCCAAATGTTCAATAGTTGTTTGCTTGACAGCATGTACTTCTGTAGGGTTAGCTTTCTTAATCTGTTCAGGGACGGGTATTTGATGGTATTCTATGCTATTGTTGGTTAATGAAACTAACAATTCCAACTTTTTGCCCGATTTGTATCCACCAATCCAACAACAAGACTTAATTTTGGCGATTGTTCTTAATGTGGTGAATGGGGTGATGATCATGCTGATTTCTGCTTCCTTCAAGTTTTCTAAGATCTCTTCATCAGTGTATTCCTTCTCCTTGAGTCTCTTTGTTCTTCTAGCAATACCCTTTTTCACTTCATCTTCTCCTCTAACTCTGAAGATTTCGATACTTCTGTCTACGTTTTGTATGTAAAAGACTTCAGACGTTGTGCTGCCTGATTTGACTGTCTTGAACTTGATTTCATTACATCTGGCCTTGCTTTGCTTTTCAAAGCTTCCCTTCTCTGTTATTTTAGAACCATCGTTTTGAGTCAAGTCCACAGACCATACTTTAACTTGATCTTTGTTTCCACTAGTGATAGCCATGTCTTTGGCACCGTTAAGTGCTAATCCCCAACTTTCGTTGGAGTGTGCTAAGTGAGTCTCAATACATTGATGACTCTTTAACTCCCATAACTTGATCAACCCATCCTTAGATGTTGATAATATATAATCTTCCATTTCATCAGAAGCTTCTTCTCTCTCGATTTCAGATAAAAAGGCCAATCCTGTAATTTGGGACTTGTGACCCTTTAATTTGAATAAACCTTCTTCTCCAACCAAATCCCATAAAATGATACTTGAGTCAGAAGATCCCGAGACTAAACGAGTTCCGCTTCTATCGAACTTAAGCACACTGATTGTCGATCTGTGTCCTTGGAAATTTATCACAACGCTACCAGAAGTCATATCCCATACTTTTATAGATCCATCGAGGTGACCAGCAGCAACCAAATTGGTTTGCTGGTGGTGACTTAAAACAGTTACTGGTGATGGTGCTGTCGAAGTGCTAGCATTCAGAGCACCAGGGGTCATCCCATCTCTCACTTTTTGCAAGATATCTCCAGTCTTGATATCCCACTCTAAGATTTCTTCTACACCAGAAGTCAATGCTCTACCAATAGATTTACTGGACTGAGATTCAGAAGGTGGTAACCACACAATATTAGCCTGCAGTGAGATCACTCCAAAGCACTTGGACTGCTCATAACGATCATAAGACTTGACCATACTGTTAGTTGATTAATGATGGATTTTTCACTCTTGGGATGAGCTGAAAAAATATGAGATGGGTTTGATCATGTGACCTCGATGTGAAGTATGGAAGGAGGAGGCAGGAAACAGGAAGTAGGAAGTCTCAGAGTATTGGTATGTAAGAAGTAAAGATGAGTCTCTCTATTGCTGATGGCTCCTTTATTAGGCTTGCTTGATGTTTCGTCGTTAGTATTACCTTGCATTTCATCATTATAAAACGAGAAGATTTGGTGCTCATTTCAAATGAAGAGGAAGAAATGATTTACGACGACTAAATAAGAGAACTTAACAAGCAAGTGTTTGCTTTGACTTTCATGTTTGTTCCTAGTTCTACAAGGTTTTTTTAGGATCCCTTTTGTTCAATCTATTTATTAAGCATGTTAAATGATTTGGCTGCGAAAAGACAAATTTGTGAAGCACTTATTGCAACTACTCAAATTATACTTTCATACTCTACACATACTTTACCATTGGAATATTATTAAGTTTTCTAGATTATAGTACTTTCTAAGGTATTTATCTGTCATTATCATTTTGAAATAGTCTAAATCAACAATACCCATCCCATGACCAAAGAAACCAAAGAAAGGAAAGAGTTTGTCTTCAAAGCATTAGTATCATTATGTTTTGATTTGGAAGATGATTGAGCAGATGAAGAGGAGCCCAGGCTTCCACTTCCACTTGCACTTCCACTTGCACTTGAACTTCCACTGCTATCACTTGGAGAAGCAGATGTGTTGAAACCACTTGGTATCAGAGCAGCTTCTGTAGCTCCACCAGTCCAACAGTATTCCTGGAAGCACTTTTTACACTCATCACTTTGTTCTTGGCCTAATCTTTCCTGAGAACGTCTGATGATCGCACATCCAACGCAAGTTGCCCATTGAGAGTCTTCTGATAAGTTACCTCTAGAGGAGACTTCGAATCCATTCTCAATAAGGCCATACTTCTCATCAGGGTCATAGGTCATTTTGAATGTGGAAGTGTTTGAGTCGTAAGATTGTCTATTATTAGAAACCAACACCACCAAGGGTATATCAGTTACGTTGATCTTGTCATTTTCATGGTATTGGATCAAACCTTGCAAGTTCAGTGCATTGCAACCAAAGAAAACAGGCTTCTTGCTTAACTCGTCCTTGATAAAGGTGTCTACCAGGGGTACGAATGGGAATGGAGTTCCCTTACCTTGGCTGGCGAATTGACGGTTATAGGTACTCACAATAGAAGTGCTGTTAGGCCAATTATTTTCTGTATCAGCCGAGTTGTCAAAACCAAAGATGATGTCTACGTCACGGTTGTTTTGGATGAAAGGATAGAATGGAACATTTTGCTGGTCCTCACCACCGTCTACCAAGTAGAGGGTATCATTGTCTGTTATGGATTTCACTCCAGCATCTTTGAAGTCCCGGAATGGGTTAGGTGAGTACAGGGCAATATCAACTTCAACACCACTAATTCTATTCAAGATTGAGTTGAGTACAAACTTGAGCGCAGAGTTCAAGTTAGTAGAACCCAATTGAATAAGAGCTTGATTGAAAAGTGAAGACGATGTACCTAATAAGAAACCTGCGTTATCAAAGTTGGTTACACATTGTTTCAGGTCTGAGCCAATATACTTCATTGTTGCGAAACTTTTGAGTGAAGGGTCCCAAGAACCCAATTCGTATGGAGAAAACTCAAAGATAGTCGAGTTTTGGTCAATAATCAATGTATCTGGTGTTCTACCGTTTGCAATGATAATTGGGTATGGCATGTCGTGGTTTTCAAAACTTTTCAATTTAGTAATACTTGACCATGTGAGGTTCACACCACTAGTATCATCTGGGAAGAATTGATGAGACAATGCTCTTCCCCAGACGTCTGTGACGGTGACAGGGTAACCCGAGTCGTTTTTAGCCAGAAGTGCTGTCGAGATTCCATTGTAGTATTCCACTGTTTTGATAATATTGAATCCGTTAGGATTGAAAATAGAGTCTTCCAAGTTCCAAATGTTGAGGGAGCCTGAGTAGATATCTCCTACAGAAGCCCAGTCATTCAAAACGACTGATCCCACGAGCCATGATCCACCTGAGAGTCCGGAAATGTAAGAACTTGATTGAAGGAGGCCTCCTAAACCTTTAGAATTGGAGTCATCAAACCTATTATCAAGTGCAAGTAAGTTTCCAGCTCCATTAAGCATGGCACGGTATCCACCACCACTAAAAGAAAGGCCAATTGTGATGTTATGTTCAGAGGCATAATTGTTGATGAATGATTCAGCATTAAAGTCAGACAAGTTGGCACGTTCAGATAAGAACTTGATCAAGTTTTGGTTGGTTTGCACTTGTCTTTGTTGAATGTACGATTTTTCATCATTAGAAAGGTCAGTTGCATCTCTAGTCCACAGTCCAGTAGGACATGTTGCATTAATTGGTGTGTATGGATTGTCTTCATCAGAAGCCTCATCTGTAGATGTAGATGTTCCATCACTAGTACTTGCTCTTGAACTTGAACTTCCACTGGCACTACCTGAAGAACTAGCATCGTCAGACGAAGAAGAAGAAGAAGAGTCTCCACTAGAACTACCTGTAGAACTAGCTTTAGCACTCGAACCTGTAGTAGATGCACTCACACTTGCGCTACCAGTAGCAGAAGATGAAGCAGTACTTGAAGTAGCATCCCAAGGAAGTTGGAACCCAAAAAAGCCACCACTAGAAGTAGATGAAGAAGAAGAACCAGAAACACTACTGGAACTTGAATCCTCCCAAGGCCATGTTATCCCATAAACAGGAAGTACACACAATAATACTAAGAATAACCAACTACTTAGCATACCGAAGACAATAATGATGAGAGGAAATATAAAATGCAATGAGAGACAGAGAAGGCACGATAAATACTATAAATCATAAAGATTCTTTATACCCGTATTAGGTAATTTTCACGGTATGGCCATGGCCAGACTAAAATTGAGTTGCTTCCACATTTCATTGCTATTCGGTAAATATTTTTTCAAATGCGAGTCTGGGACCTTAAAAGTGGAGGCGGGGATCGTTGTGGGGATGAAAGCTGAAACAATTGAAGGGAGAAGGTTTAGAAGGTTTAGGTCTTGAGCTTTTAGAAAGTTCTTAGGTGCTTTGGGGAGAGCAATCCATTGAATAGAGTGTAGTGGTTGTGTGTTGTTCACACTAATGTGTGTTTAGATTGTGTTTATTTCTTGTGTTTTAGTGATGTATTTAGTGCCCGAGGTTAGATTTAAGGATATTATAGAAGAATTTCTTCTTACAAGGCTGAAATCATGTAACATTTTGCATCAATTGCATAGCAATGCCGTTAGCTAGAGATGCAAGGGATTGTTAGATCTACTACTTTTAGTATTTCAATTAGTTTATATTGGAAAAATGAGGGATTGTTTATTGTAAGTTCTTAGGTTGTAAGGTTATAGTATAAAGATCATAGCATTAACTATGATAGTATAAGTATCAAATATTCATGTTTCAACTCATTCTCTAGCTTTAATTCTTTCTCATGTCTAAATGTGTATTCTAAATCTAAATAGAGGAGAAGCCAAGACTATTGATTGGCATATACTCGTTTCGTTCCGTTTCTTGCAGGTGGTTTGTAGTTTGTTCCTAATATTCTTTAGTACCCTTGATAACCACAGGAATCATTCCACCAGTTGGAATGGTGAATCTCCTGTGATTTAACGCCAATACAAAAGATCTAATCATACCTCCATGTGATGTTGTTGATACGAACTTGTTTTTGATTGTCAGTTCTCTATCAACAATAGAGTTTGCCAAGTCTTCATTGAACATGTGCTGCAAAACGTCGTTTGCTCTAATTGCTTGCTCGTGTAACTTCTCTCTGTAGTCTTCCCTGAACAATTCATCTTGTTCGGTGACATCTTTCGAGATTTCAAAGCCGTACTTTTCAAATCTACTGGAAATCACACTACGTGGTGATCTCTTGTCGCAGATATTGATTCCGATTCTTTCTCTCAATGTTTCCAACATTAAGGGTCTAAGGTTTCTTGGTTTGATATCATCCCAAGTAATCACCAATGTCATCGACGATCTTTGCAATGGTGAAACGTAAAACTTGGTTGGTAATGGTGCTCCCAATTCTATCTCCTGCTTCCACATGGCATTGTTTTCTTTGGCTTGGGCTTTACCCACCTCAGTTAACTCAGGATCTGGTCCAATCACAATCTCTCCGTCGGTTGTTTTGTTGTGCCAAGTTGACTCCCACGCTTCAATTCCATACTTTTCAACACATACATTGTGGTACCCTTGACCATGTCTTGCAAACAAAATCAACTTATAAACTTCATTAGATTTGGCATTGGTATTAAGAGTATCCAAATCAGTCATAATCTCAGTCCATTCCTTCAACCTACCAGCATGATCTTCAACAACATTGAATTTCCAGTCATCAGTACTGGCATCACTCTGCTTGAAAAACCCATCAACTACCTCAAACTTCCATGGGAATCTTTTCTTACCAACGTCAGTACTACGCAATTGTTGGATCGTTTCCTTATAAATAACCTCCTCTGGTTGGTCATCATGAGCACAGCTCTGGTCGTCTAACGTTGGAATTAAAAGTGACATTGGTTTACTGATTTAATTTATTGCCATTTCAATGGTTATTTAAACTCTACTAGAGTCATAATGTTGTATTTCCCCGGGTGGAGGTCGCGCGTGGGCCTTGACGTTCCGATGTTGACGTGGGGAAAATATTCTAGCCTATGCCGTGGGGTGATTACTCACGGTGTACAAAATCATGACTTGAGTATAATCATGGAGGTGACGTTAGTACTACATTAAGCCATGGTTAAGTCGAGGTACTCGCCAAGGCATGTTACATTTACTTTATGTGGAGAGAGATCAAGGTTACATTTATTGATAAGCCCAAGGATTGAATGTAAAAGAACTAAAATCATAAAGGGTTCTTCCTAAGTTAATGATCAAGGTTTAACCTTCCTACTGGTGAATTTAACCATGACGTTTATACTGCAGCTATGTTTATGGGATTACTATTTTTAACGGGTTTCATTGTGCCGGGACAGACCACTATAAATAGTAAAATTAGATAGATTCAGTAGACTGTGGGGGTTTAAGGGAGAAGAAGCGTAGTAGAAGGTTTTAATGATTCATGGTGAGAACACTGACCTGAGCATCCCTTGGTTGTCATTTTTCTCTATTGTAGATATTCATATGGCTTACCTATGAATACTATAAGAATTGTATTGATATATCCGAATTCAAGCCAACACTTGTTCGCTAATGTGATTGAGACGTTTTCTGTTCTTATTCTCCGACCTTCGTTACTGTTTCTTTTTATAATACGGTGTTACAGCTTGCATTATGAGCAAGTGATTAACTCCATTACTATGACTCAGATGGCTGCAATTTTTGGTAGCGCAAAATTCTCTATTACCATAATCACATAGATATAACAACTGTTGACTTGAATTGAGTAACCTTTGAAAGACTCCATAAATAGACAAGCTATTCTCTATAATTACATATTATATCAAATTCAACTCCGCATGGAGCGGTCCTAACTTGTATTCCAGTATTCCTATCTAAATATTCTATTTCATTACATTCCTCAGTCCAATAACCTGTACGCTGAAACTGTTCATTCCTCCACTATCCTTACACTTTACAATACTAGGTTCTGGTATACCTCTTCCCAGTCTTCTCACCCACCAGTAAACTAGTACTCTTAACATAAAAGGGATTACTATACATCCTAATATACACAGACCGACTCCTGTCTAATAATAACACTACGTCTTTCTCGATGGCCCCAGCTTGAAATCAGGCTTGAAGTCGGGCTTTCTAGCACCACTGCTCTTCTTGATTTGGAACTTGGTTACCAAAGGAATGTGGTCAGATGGGAAGTTAGCATCGGGAAAACCAATCAAATGCAGTGCGTAATCTTCATCCACCTTACCTAACAATCCCTTCACCTGTAAGCTTCCTGTTGAGTACCACACATAGTCAATCACGTCTGTGAATCCTGGAGAGAAGTTAGTGAACGGCAATTCTCCAATGTGATCGTACGCAGACTTCAATTTGAAGATGTGGCGGAACCCTTCTTCGGTAAATTTACCATAGTCTCTTCCTTCAAAGTCTTCGTGCTTTGCTACAGCACCTGTCAGGAATAATTGATGCACAGCACTGTTGATTAAGGAGTTGAAATCTCCACAGATAATCAACAGCAGCTGTTTCAAGTCTTCTATTGAGTTGGTATGGTAGAACTTCTTTAACACTCCTTGAAGTTCTTCCAATAAAATCCCCACCTGCAACGTCTTGACATCGTTGAACTCTGGATCCCAGTGCAAATGTGTATTTACCACAACAATCTTCTCTCCAGTGCCAATGTGTTGCAACAAAGTGATCAACGCAATGTTGTCCTTGTTCATGAATCTGTTGAACAAGTCCTTGGTCTTCTTGTACTTCTCCGAGCCCATGCACACACTGTTATACTCAAAGTTCTGTTTCAGCAAAAGCGTAAACTTGCTTGATTTATAGAAAATCGCACATCCGTCCACCTTCTTCGACTCCACATCGCTCATAGTCTTGGAACGTGTCTTCTGGAAGAAAATACCCTTGTATCCTCTTTCTGCCATCAATGGCGTCCAGAATTCGTGGTAAGTTCTTGTTTCTACTTCTTGCATACATATGATATCTGTGCTGAAGTTGAGAATGTCTTGTTGTAACATGTTTCTTCTGTATTCCCAGTTCAATGCCCATGATGGTGTGTACTTGTACATCTTCGAAGTGGCATAGTGTTGACACAAGGTGTTGTACGACATAAGACTGAATTGGTTGCTGGCAGTCGTCTCGTTCGCGTACGCCTCAGGCGAGCTCACAGGATCAATCACCTCACCATCGTCTTCCAAGAGGTACCACTGTCTAGGAACTGGCTTTACGTCAGTTGGCGTGGAATCTCTCAAGTACGCTATAAGCTCTTTAGTGCCTCTCTCCAGAAGCAAGTTGGCGATTTTCAAGTCCATTGGGTTACCCTCAATACCTAAAAATAACAAATAGTACATGTTTCCGAATTCGTAAGGCAATGTTTTGATGTAGTTGTCAAACAAATAGAGGTATCTCAAGTTGAAGCAGAGCCCCAATTGTGCTGGAACCTCTGCAATTCTGTTATGTGATAAATCTAATGTTCTTAACCCACGTAATTTACTGATGATCGGAGGTATACGTGTTAATCTGTTGTTGTTGAGGTAGAGTGATTCCAAAAAGTCGTAGTGGAACAATTTTGGTGATAAGTTCATTAAACCTTGGCCTGACAAATCTAATTGACCCCATAATTGTTTACCTTGTGATTTCTGGCTCATTCTTTGCTCTTGTTCTTCATCCGTATCTTGAGTGTGCTTTTTGTTATGTAAAAGAGCTG
Organism: Kodamaea kaohsiungensis (nom. inval.); assembly: GCA_030558205.1. Lineage (NCBI taxonomy): Eukaryota > Fungi > Ascomycota > Pichiomycetes > Serinales > Debaryomycetaceae > Kodamaea > Kodamaea kaohsiungensis (nom. inval.). Next base: position 17,749 of record JAJMRZ010000041.1, on the reverse strand, counting down.
TTGGTGCGGTGGGGGTTGTTACACCTGTTCCATCTCGGCTGTTCCCGCTACCACTACTGTTGTTGGTGCTACTGTTACCGTTCGTCTTTTCCTGTTCTTCTGCAGCAACAATAAGTGTTTTTGTCGCTTCGATCAAGTTGACAGACTTAAGATCACTGTATGGATTCTTTGTCTTTCTCAGGTTCGTTGCGTATTGTCTTGCGTAAAAGTGCGGGATGTTGGCATTTCTCAGCAATTGGCATAATTGCAGTTGATGTTGCCAATAGAGTGAGTTGGGGTTTTCAACGTTAAGTTTTTGTGTAGGTGGAACTTGTTGTTGAGCTTGTTGCAGCAATTGGAGAACTTGTTGACCTTGTTGGAGAACTTGTTGTGGTAATTGTTGTTGTTGTTGTTGCTGCTGCTGTTGCTGCTGCTGTTGTTGTTGTTGAAGTGCAGCAACCTGTTGCTGGTTGTAGAATTGTTGCTGTTGTTGTTGCTGCTGCTGTTGTTGGAGGAGGGGTGGTTGTCGAGGTATTTGTTGGTTAGGGTTTGGAGGTTGGGATTGATTCTGGGCTTTTTGGCCTTGGTTTTGAGAGTATTGGGATTGAGGGTTACCTGAGTTTCCCTGGTAAGGTTGTTGTAACTGTGGGGCAGCACCAGATTGTTGTTGGAATTGAGGGAAGAATTGTTGTTGTAATTGAGGGGGTTGCTGTTGTGCCTGAGGTTGTTGTTGCAGTTGTGGTTGTCTTTGGAAACCATTTTGGTACAACAGTTGTTGATTCAACTCGTACGAGTCAGTCTGTTGGGCAAACTGATTCTGTTGAGATGATTGACCCTGTTGTAATTGTTGTAACAACACGTGCTGCGCCTGCATGTTACCCAGTGGCTGGCCTTGCACCTGTCTGCTATTCATTATATTCTGGAATCGGTCCACTTTTTTCAATAGTTCATAGAATGGGCACCGATTTGTTGTCTAAGGGAGATTACCTATTACTTTGATAAAAGGTCGAGGATGTGTCGGTCTAGAAAATGCAATGCAAAAACAATTAGACTGAAAATGCTATATTATGCTACCAGATGACAAGAAATAGAATTCGATCTCGAGTACCTCCTTGAAATCAGATAGATGAAGTATTGGATGATCGGGTTGGTTTTGGTGGGAGTTTTTTTTTGCTTGTTCAGATTTTTTCTCCTTCAATGGATTGGTGAAGTGCACGACTTGGAAGGAGTGGGAGTGTGGGAGTGTGGGAGTGGTGGAGTTGGAAGGAGAGGTAGTAGTGGAGCGGGAGGAAGAAGAAGAGAGAAGCGGATGTTGTGTTGGGGTGGGAGAAGGGGTGGCGTTCAAAAGGTATTAGTTGGTGATTGTGGGGAAGTTTAAAAAGATTAGTAAGTTTGGATTGTAGATTGTATAGTTTGTTGAGGTAGGGTGTAGAATGAATGTGGAGTAAGTATAAGAATTGACAGGTTGTGATGTAGATATAATTGATTAGATGGTGATGTTTAGATTAATGGAATTGTTGGAAGTGAATTCTTGGAGAATGGAAATGTAGTTGTATTGAATATGATGAATTGTTTAGTTGAGAATGTTAGTGACGTTTTATTAGTGAATAAGAAGAGAATACAATAGTGAGAAAGTGAATTTATGAAAGAATGAAAGAATGAATTGAGTCATAAAGAGAAGATTGTGTGTTTAGTTAGTTTAGTGGTTCATGATCGGATTGAGAAACTGTGTGAGTGACTCTTTGAGTGATTACGTTGTAATAACTGTATGCGCGACTGTGTGAGTAATAATATGAAGGAAGAATTTTATTATGTCATTTACACTGGAGCATCTTGAGTAATACAAACAATGAATTAAAAGTAAGTATAAAGATGACTGATGAGTTAATTGCAAATGCAAAGGTCTAAATGATATCTAAAAATATAGTCCACTTGGTAAGACAGAATAGAATATAGGGGAAACAGAATGTTAGACAATAGAAAGTAGAAGGTAGCTGTGGTGGAAGAAATAAGCCACTCCACAGTAAAATTAAAGAATTGAATCATCTTGCTAGATCAATACTAAGAAATAGATTTCAAAATATATGGAATGATCAATCATCAAATACCTGAACACCTTTCAACTCACCGATATTAACATCCATACTCTTATCAAGAATGGCTGCGAAATTCGTCTCCAAAATAAATGGAATTTTTCAGAATTCGTGTGATAATTAAAAGAAAATACTACTAGAGGTGAACATGGTTGCAACTTAATATTTAAGTGAGGACTAAAGTTTATTATGTCTTTTAATCCTTCTCTAGATTCTTCTTTGTTTATGCCCCCCCCCCTCTCATATTTTCTTCATCTCTCCTCATGTTTACTTTACTCCTTTCTCCTCCAATTATATTACATTTAAAAATGTGCCGTCAAAACCTTAATTGTATTCAATGCAAGGCAAACCCTTTCAATCCACTATCAAAATCTTTTACGCTCTCATCAGATCCTAAATATCGGCTATAATCCCAATCCAGCTATCAAATTCTAACAGAAGTATACCATGTGAGCAAAGCTTAATTTTTAAAACTATATTACATTAATGTAAACTAATTACACCCCACCCATTTTCAAGACTCACCATCGGTATGTGAAATTAACTAAATTAATAGTCATAATAATGCTCACTTTACGGGCTTAATACTCTTAATCCAGTTGACGGAAATAATACTAATACCCCGTTAATAGTTTGGTAGAGTCACTAAGCCTATTGATGCATTTTTTTTTTTTTTTGATGCCATCTAACCAGACGGATCAAGATACCTTAAAGGAACAACCACGGCTGAACGGGATATATGATATGACACACTCGGCTCTAAATATCCCTACCATGGTTACTAACCTTTGATAAAAATAATGCTCTCCTCAATGCTATCTGTATCTATGCTAACTATGTAATTATCTTCAAATAGAATTGATTATCAAAAATACAATCGATTGCTACAACATCAACATTCAATTAACTTCAGTTCCGTTCAGTCCATTTGCTCCACTCCAATTGGCCACGCTCCTATCTCTTGTCAATATCAACATCATCTACACCCCATATATACAATTACCCACTCCCTAACGTGTCCGATATATCTCAATTTGTAGAGTCGCCACCCATCTCAACGTTCGCCACCCTCAAACAACACGAAACCACACATAACTTTGTGTGTGTATTTCATTTACGTTATCTATTTCACGCATTTAATATACAGAGTGAAAAATTATATATAAAGTCTAAAGTTAGCCCTTCCGTTCTTATCCAACTTTAATCATCGAGTTAGTGAATTATGGATAATCCTTTACTGCTACAGTTGTTTAGTGCAGGGTCCCTTATACCTCATTTTGGGAATAATTCCTTGACTTCACATTTGGATGCTATTTATGACTTACTGAAATCTGCTAGTTGGAAGCATCCTTTATCTTCTCCAACTTCCAATTCGTTTAATCCGGCTTTTATAAATGCTTTAGGAATTGCGTCATTAGGTTTGTTTGGTTTGTTTGGTATCTTTCAGTTAATTGCTTTACTTGGGTTTTCAGATGCTAAACCTTTATCAGCTAAAAAGATTCCAATTACTTATGACTTGAAATTATTACTTATTACTTTATTTGCAATTATAACTGGGGCTCTTGCTTGGATCCTGGAAAAAGTCTCTTGGTCTTCATTCTTGAGTGTTACATCTATTTCAACCTTATTGGTTTTCTTACCATTGCAATCACTCGAAGTCCACCATTCCCCAATTCCTCATGCCTCAGCCTTGTTTTATTGGGCTATTAACCTGTTGATCTTGGCTGTTTCTTCAGTCCAAGACTCTATCTCAAATCATCGCATCTTCAGCCACACTCCATTAACCTTGACCTTGGAATACTCGGCATTATTTGCAAGTATCGCAATCCTCGTCTTGGAAGTATCTTTCTACACTCCACTGTTTGACTACGATGTAGCTCTGTTGGACTCAATCAACATCTTCTCATACTTCTCCTTTACATGGATTCAACCTTTGATTAACAAAATCTACACCGACAAGGACATTAGAGCTGAAGAATTGCCAACCATTAACAAACAATTCTCAGTCAACACTAACTTTGGAAAATTAAACATCCATTGGACTAAAGAACTCAACAAGGTTAGAACAAAACCTTTCCTTGCTTATGTTCCATTAGTAAACAGAATTAAATTCCTCAGTGATATCCCAAAACCCCTGCTTTTTAAAGCCATTGGTTGGGCAAACACCTACTACATCCTTTTGACTATTATCATTGAACTTACAGATGTAGCATTTGCCTTTACACAACCTTTTATCTTAAGAAAATTCCTCATTTTCTTCAACAGATACCTTGACTACGATGACTTAAAGAGCAAACCTCCAATTATTGAAGGTTTCATTCTTGGATTTGTAATGTTTGTCATTATGCTGATCCAATCGATTCTTTTCAACCAAGCCGTTTGGGCTGGTATGAAAACTCTCTTCTCCGTTGACTCCTCAATGACTTTCTTGATCTACAAGAAAGCCATGTTATTGAGTCCTCACTCTAAGAAGGATAAACCAACTGGTGACATCATTAACCACATCTCTGTGGATGTTAGTACCATCAAATGGTTCTTCATGGACTTGCAAGAATATGTTGGTGCTCCAACTCGTCTTGTCGTGTGTCTTCTTTCCCTCTACAAGTTATTGGGATACGCCACACTCGGAGGTATTGCCGCAGCTGCCTTGCTTATTCCATGTGTGTCTTACGTGACAACTGCTGTCTACGCTATGTTCAACCAATTAATGAAAGACAAGGATAAGAGAACTAGTTTTGTCAACGAATTGTTGACCTCCGTTAAGTCTATCAAATTATACTCATGGGAACAACCTATGCTTAAGAAGTTGAACCAATTGAGAGCCAATGAGTTGCAAACCAACAAAAGTGTTGGTGTGTTCAACTCTTTCTCCACCTTCTTATGGACATGTATCCCATTTTTCATTAGTTCTGCGTCATATGCAACTTTTACTGTCATCTATGACATTCCTTTAACTCCTGATATCATCTTCCCTGCCTTGACTTTATTCAACTTGCTCTCAGACCCAGTCTTAACCCTTCCAAGATTATTGACTAACCTTATCGAAGCCATCACTGCCTTTACAAGAATCACAGATTTCTTGCTTTTGGATGAAATCGACCCTCACCAAGGTGGTGTATTCAAGAGAGGTGCTGAAGCCGATGGCTCAACCGCTATTGCAATTAAAAACGCAACCTTTTTGTGGGCTGCAAAAGACCCTAAGACTCCATTCACTGATGCTGAAACACCTGCCCAAGATGAAGAAGCTAATGTTGAAACTCCAATCGCTAACAACTTGGCATTGAAGCACATCAACTTTACTGCTGAGAAGGGTAAGTTGACTTGTATTGTCGGAAAGGTTGGTGCAGGTAAAACTACTTTGCTCAGATCTATCTTGAGTGAATTGCCTGTTGCAACCTCTTCTTACTCCGACGAAGCCTCGGAAGGCCGCGCTTCTATTGAAATCAACGGTAACGTTGCATACTGTCCTCAAGCTCCATGGATCTTGAACGCTACCGTCAAGGAAAACATCTTGTTCGGTCACAAGAATGACCCAGCTTTCTACAAGAAAACAGTTGAAGCATGTCAATTAGTTGCTGACTTTAAATCTTTACCTGATGGTGACAAGACTGTTGTTGGTGAAAAGGGTATCTCTTTGAGTGGAGGTCAAAAGGCACGTATTTCTTTAGCAAGAGCTGTGTACTCTCGTGCTGACATCTACTTGCTTGATGACATTTTGTCTGCTGTTGACTCCCACGTTGGTAAAAGTATCATCAAGAAGGTTTTATCTCCAAGTGGTATCATTGGTAACAGAACTAAGATCTTGGCTACCAACTCTGTATCTGTCTTACACAAGGCAAACTTGATTTACTTGTTGAAGTCCAACTCGATTGCTGAGTCCGGTGACTTTGACACTGTTGTTGAAAATAAAGGAGACTTAGCTGCATTGATTGAAGAATTCGGTAAGAATGTCGAAGATGACGAAGACGAAGAAGAAGAGTCGTCATCTGAAAATGAAAGCGCTATTCCAACTGGTATCTCAACCCCAGCAGGGGAAGTTGAGGAAGACATTGTTGATTTCACTGGTGATGACGTTACTACAAATGTTGTTCCATTGGATGCTTTACGTCGTGCAAGTGTTGTTTCATACAACCATGTTTACAACTTTGACGAAGACGAGCAGGAACTTGATGAAGATGGAAAACCTAAGAAGAAGAAAACTGGTCAAATCGAGGAATTCGTTGCTACTGGAGGTGTTAAGTTCGAGGTTATCTGGGAATATTGTAAGGCTTGTGACTATAAATATGTCTTTTTGTATTTGGTCATCACACTTTTCACTTCATTGCTTGGATTGGCAGAAAAGTATGTATTGACATACTGGTCTGAGAAGAACGCTGCTGCAGGTGCAACTGAAAACCCTCGTCTCTACCTTACTATCTACACCAGTTTAGGTTTACTCAATGGTGCCTTTGTTTTATTGGCCTCGTTTGTGATTTGGACCTTCTGTATTTTGAAGGGATCCACTTACTTCCACAGCAAGATGTCGAATGCAATTATGAGAGCACCAATGAGTTTCTTTGAAACTACCCCTATTGGCCGTATTTTGAACAGATTCACTGATGACATTAGTACTATTGACATGCAATTACCATGGATGTTTATCTGGTTCATTGAGTATCTTTTGAACGGTGTGGTAACCTTCTTTGTTATCGTTGCAAGTTTACCTGTCATGTTCTTTGTTATTACTGCCTTATTGTTCTTGTACAACTACTACCGTGTTCAATATGTTACTGCTTCCAGACAATTGAGAAGAATTATCAAGACAGCTAAAAGTCCTATTTTGTCCACTATCCAAGAGTCTATCAACGGTGTGGACACCATCAAGGCGTTCGACCAGACAGAAAGATTTACTCACAAGAGTAAGTTTTTGATTGACACCTTTGTCAAATGTCACTTATCCTCGCAAGCAACAAACAGATGGCTTTCTGTTAGATTACAGTTTATTTCTTGTGGTATTTTGTTCTTCTCCTCCATCTTAGCTACATACTCGCTCACCACAGCCAACCCTATCAATGCCGGTTTGTTTGGTTTTATCATGACATACGCCCTTAACATTACCTCCATTTTGAATACAATTGTGAGAGCATGGGCCGAAGTTGAGACTCAAGCAGTCTGTATTGAGAGAATCTCCGAGTACTGTAACTTGACTCCAGAAGCCGAGATGATTGTTGAGGACAATAGACCACCTACTGAATGGCCACAAACTGGAGCTATTACTTTCCGTAACTACTCTACAAAGTACAGAGAAAACTTGGACCCAGTATTGAAGAATATTGATATTGCCATTAAGGCTAAAGAAAAGATTGGTATCGTCGGACGTACTGGTGCCGGTAAGTCATCTTTGACTTTAGCTCTCTTCAGAATCATCGAAGCTACAGATGGTAACATTGACATTGATGGAATTGATACAAGCAAGCTTGGTCTCTATGATTTGAGACACAACTTGAATATCATTCCACAAGAGTCACATGTTGTCAGAGGTTCAGTTAGAGAAAACATGGATCCATTCGAAAGTTACACTGATGAGAGATTATGGAAGGCATTGGAATTAGCACATTTGAAGGAACATGTTGAACAGATGAAGACTGAGCCAACCGAGAAGGAAAAAGAGGAGCTGAAGACTCCAGACTTGTTAAAAACCAAGATTGGTTTGGATGCAATCTTAGATGAAGGTGGATCTAACTTGTCTGCTGGTCAAAAGCAATTATTGAGTCTTGCTAGAGCTTTGTTGAATGAAGACTGTAAGATTTTAGTTTTGGATGAAGCAACTGCGCTGGTTGATGTACAAACTGATAAGATTATCCAAGAAACAATTCGTGCCGAGTTTAAAGAGAAAACAATTTTAACAATTGCGCACAGATTAGAGACTGTCATGGATAGTGATAGAGTATTGGTATTGGATACCGGTACTGTTAAAGAGTTTGATACTCCAGAGAACCTTTTAAAGGATAAAACAACAATTTTCTATTCTCTTTGTGAAGAAGGTGGTTACTTGAAGGATTCAAAGAAAGATGAGTCTAAGAAGGATGAGTCTAAGGATGAATCTAAGGATGATTCCAAGGATGACACCAAGTGAACCAAGTCTATTTAGTTTTTAGTATTACAATATATTCATTATTTATCTTTTTGCCTTGTATGTATAAATTTAACTTTCACTCAAGGAACAGCAGCAAGTCTGCTCTCTGTTTCTTAAGTTTAGCAATTCTGGCATCGGATAGTTCCAGAGTTAATAACTTCTTGTTTACTCCCTTGCACAATTTATCTCTTGCCAATGTACATATATCGCAATTGGAGGCTCTAGGAACGCAAATTCCTTGACCAAATCCAACGAGTAGTGGGTTAATTTCAGTCCAATACTTTTGAGGTAACCAATCTTGTAATTCTAGTCTAGTCTTTTCAGGTGTTTTAGCTTTAGCGGAAGTCCAGCCCCACATTTGTGCCAATCGATGTAAATGAACATCTACACCTATTCCACTATTGATTCTCCAACCTACTTGTAGAAGTAAGTATCCCATCTTGGGTCCAACGCCTGGTAAAGTGACTATATCTTCTATTGTCTTTGGAATATCCCCATCGAAATTGTCTCTAAGTAGATTGCAAGCCTTGCTTATGTATGTAGCTTTTTTGGTGTGGAAACCTACTTTACAAATGTACGCGTCAATCTCTGGTTCAGTGAGAGTAAGTACAGATTCTAGGCTCAAACCTTGAGGGTGGCCTCTTTCCATTAGACCTGTTTGCAAGTTTACCATTGCTTGATAATTCACTTCATCCTTAGTCTGCAGTGAGAGCATCAATGATATCAACAATTGGAACCTAAATAATCTAGGATGATTATTTCGGATATTGGGGGTTATGGTTTCTGCGATTCGTTCACAACCTTGCGAATCAACTGGAGCTATGAACCGCAGTCTCATGTCAACTACTCGATTATATATTTCAAACCATTTAGCGGGTGTTTTGTCCAGTGTACCTTTATAATCTTTAGGGGTAATATACTGAAACGCGTTTGGTGCATCTCCAGAGATCGGTTCTTTCTTTACCGTACTGTTCCTTTCATCCATTTCATTCTCAAATTCAATGCCGTTCCCCACCACACGATCAACCTCTTCTCTCTTCACTTGAAGAAACTTATCTAACAACTCCAGATCCAGATCCTGTTCCTCTTTCTTCACCACCTTCGCCTTCAAGCTTGTAGTCTCATCATCAAACTCCTTCTTAACCTTTACTGTATCTTCAACTTGTACCTCCAAATGCCTTGTTCTTTTGCGCCGCACCAGTATAGGTTCACCTTCGCGTTTCACTGTCATTTGAAAAAGTTTCCTATAAAAACCCCTCAGCTCACTTGCAAAGAATACAAATCTCAACTCGTTCTTGGTTAAACTTTAGTTATAATACTTCAATTTTAACTTCAATTTTTTTTCCTATCGGTATGACTCTTCTTTAGTCATTATACTTTAATCAGTTATCATTTACTTGGTTATTACATTTGCTTTGATTAAATATCATATATAATGATTGGATCTTCATCTAGTAGTTCTTCACCGGAGACTGGTGTGAAGCAGAAGAAACCTCAGAAACTGAAGACGGGAACAACCACAAATACAAAGACGATCAAGGCTTTAGGGACATCTAGCGAGAGAGTGGCGCAAGCGTGCGACCGCTGTAGAGCAAAGAAAATCAAGTGCGATGGAAAGAATCCGTGCTCAGGGTGCATAGCTGTGGGTATTGAATGTATTGTTTCGGATAGGCTTTCACGCCGTGCGTTCCCTAAAGGATATACGGAAACACTAGAAGAAAGAATACGGCAGTTGGAATCTGAAAATAAGAAGTTGGCTGGGCTACTTGATACCAGAGATGAACAATTAGAGCAACTCACAAAAGGTGGGAAGTCACAAATCAATAAGAAGGGTGAGGAATTATATCCTGGAGATCGTTATGATAAATCAACCCGACCTCAGATGGGAGGATACTCTGAAAATAAGACTTTCAGAGAAGTAACTGGACATGGATTTAGTAATGGTAATGGGAACGGGAATGGAAATGGTATAATAGCACCAAATCAACCACCAGAATCAGTCTTAGATTCACTCATTCCCTTCACGGACCTCAGATCATTCTATAGTAGCACAGGCCCTACGTCCATCGCAGGGTCTATTAACTTAGAGGACGATGATGACAGGATATCCTTGATAGGCTTCGATCACGAAAATGACAAAAACGAAACGAAAAGCATCACCAGTAACGAGAACATCCAGTATGGTACCTCAAACTTCAGTCTAAGCACACATGTAACTACACCTGGAAACAAGAACTTTGGAAATACGGCACCAGGACATGGATCTTTTGCAGCTGCAACTGCCATAGCTCTGATGCAAAAGAGTAAAGTTTTCAAACAGCAGAAGGAGGTTTTGGAAAATGAGACGACAAGACAACAACTCACAATTTTGGTAGCTATATCGATACCAAGAAGCACAGAGGAGACTCTTTTCGTACCAGCACTCTTGGCCAAGTTGTGCAATTATTACGGATTCAACTCTAAAACGTCCATTATTACTGCAAACGCATTAGCATCTCTTAAAGAAAGTTGCCCAGACTCGTTTCTCAAGTTCGATAAAGCACAATTTGCATCATCTCTTCCTTTAATAACAAACCTGGAACACTTGATGAACCGATCTTTTGATTTCATAAAGCTTTTGAACTTACCACCACGAATCGATATGGACCGATTAGTTACTTTATTCTTCCAAGAATGGGGCCATGCATTACCCATCTTGGACAAGAAAGAATTCATGAGAAACTATTCAATGTTCACAGAATACTTGGAAACAAAGTCAATGGAAGAACCACAGTTTGAACTGGTTGACTCAGTTGAAAAGTTCGGTGTTTCGTTGGTATGCGTGTTAGGATTGAGTATGCTCTCCAGTAAGAATCACTACCTTAAGTCAGGAGCTGCTGCTCAAGACTATGTTACAAGGATGTACCATTACGATTTTTTGATCCATGAGTTTGTTAAACCCAACTGCATTTTCACAAAGAACACTAGTATCCAGTCCTTGAAGCTTTTATCGTTAGCTTTGCAGTACTGTCTTGCCATAAATGATGCCACTTCATGTTACGAATTGAGAGGTCGTGTAATCAGTATGGCTCAACTGTTGAGGTTACATAGATGTCCTGCAGCTGTTTTGAGTATAAGTACTGGACCATCGAACGTGAACTTACAGAATCATATGCAAGGTGTGAGACGTATCCTCTTCTGGTGTATCTACTGTCTTGATGTGTACCTGAGTTTAAACTTGGGTGTACCTCGTATTCTCAAAGACTTTGAAATTGAGTGTGCGCTCCCATTCCTGGGGAAGAATGACGACGAAGACGATTTTGACGACGAGACGAACATAGTGGTTATCAACAATACCAAGTTAATTGTTGTGGGTAAAGTCAGCAAGTTTACAAGAAGTATAATCCTTTACTGTAAAGTTTTGGGAAGTATTCTTGACTATATATTCTCGCGTGAGCATGACGCTGACGTGTTCCAGGAAGCACTTACTCTGGACAGACATTTAGATAGATGGAGACGCGATTTGGTGCCAGAATTCAAATTCGAGGTTGACTTGAATGGATTCACTGTGCCAGATGACTTGAATCCTAATTCATGGAAGACACATTCGAATCCGAAATTAACACTCATGTTCATGTTCTACCATGCAAGGATATTAGCTTATCTTCCTGTGATTGCAAAGTATGGTAACCATCAAGACGTTGGGCTTTCAAGAAGAGAAATGCTTTTGAAAAAAGAGCAACCAGCACTGATATTTTTGACTAGTGCTAGTATGCTTCAATCTTCAGTGATTAAAATATTAGAATTGTTTAGCGCAAGTACGTCTTATCTTTTGCCTATTCCTACAAACATTCCACGGTTGAAGGCGAGATTTTCGATGATACTAGCAAAGAATAGTTTGGAGTATATCAAAGGAGGAGCGTTACATCAAACACTGAAGGCGTTGGTAGTACGAACATTAAGTGAAATGTCTTTGGCCGGTCCAATGGAATTACCAGGTAATTTAACCAGGTCATCTGCGAAGTTGGTGGAGATGAGTGTGTTAAGTATTATTGGGGCAGACACACCAAAAGTACCAACAACAGGAACTCTGTTGCCAATCAACAGACAATTGGCCCCGGTAGGAGCCTCGAAGCTCTCTAACGTCGTGGACGCTTCAGCTATTCAAACTCCACTTAGCCAGGTATCTGAGCAATCATCTTCAAGACAGACTCCAGTGCCTCCAACACAACAAGATGTTAACATGGATGGCGAAGAACAGATTCCACCAATTGATGAAGAAGGGATCAACAATTTGCTCAAGTACGACCCATTCAAGATCAATATTAACCCAGATAATGTAGTTGAATTTGCAGCAGACGGATCCTATGGTTTGGTTCAATTTTTAGGGAACAGCCCTATGAACAACATTAACCAAGAAACTGAAACAAAAGGTGACTCAGAATGGGGACTGAACGAAAATGACTACAATTTTGATAACCCCGCCCTCTATTGGAAATGAGTAACCCTTCAAAGTGGAATTAGTTAGTATTGTGAGATAATAGTATAGTCTTAAATGCGGAGATGGTTAGTATTTCAATATAATTGAGTAGTCACCTCGTTATCACAGTATAATGAGGCTGCAAAAAAGCATCCAAAAAGAAATATGCTCCGTTACCGGGCCTGAAATCGCATATCAGAAACATATAAACTTTACTTAAATACTGGAGCAATCAACCTTATTATAGCCAATAGTTATTCAGAATAATGTCAGCTTATTCTAGCAAATCGTTTCAAGCCGGTCTTTACAATACGTTTAGACCTCGCTATCCTTCTAGCTTTTATAAGATCCTCGAGGACTATATAAGACAGGGAAAGGGTGTTGTACCTGTTAAGACAACTGTTGATTTAGGATGTGGGACTGGAGTAGCTACGATTCCATTGCTTGATCTTTCAGAACAGGTAGTTGGTTTAGATCCTTCTGCTACTATGATTGAAACTGCTAACAGTGTCTCTACAGATGATAGAATTAAGTTTGCAATAGGTTCTTCTGATGACCTTGCAACATTGAAAGATACATTATTCAAGGGAGGGAACAATATTGGGTTGCTTACTGCTGCAGAATGTATTCATTGGTTTCCAAACTACCCTGAGTTTTTTAAGGTTTGTGCTGAGTTGCTTCAACCAGGTGGTGTTTTAGCTTATTGGTGGTACAATGAACCAGTTGTAGTTGACTTTACTGGTTCTGCTGAGAGCAAGAACAAGCTGGAAATCTTGGATAAGGCTTGGAAAATCTACAACAAGTATGTTTACGATGATCCTTCCTTGATTGGACCCCACTGGCAACAGCCAGGTCGTAACGTTCTTAGAAAATTACTTGAGGAACCCAACTCGAAGATTCCTCTGGAATTTTTCACTGACGTCAAAATCAATCAATTCATTCCTAGTGAATTCAACAGTGTTCCAAGTGCACATGATTTAGATATTCGGAAAAGCGGATGGACTGTACAGCAGTTTATGGAATATATAAGTACATTTAGTGCCCTTCATGCATTTGCTGGTTCAGATGCTTCAAAGAGGGAAGTGTTCTTGAATGATTTCAAGGAAGAACTCAAGAGTGAATTGGGATGGACTGATGAGACTAAACTTGATTTAGTTTGGAGTACTGGATATACTTTTATTAGAAGAAGATAATTTAGATGAGGAAATCCAATTAACTTCAGCTTACTTTTAGAACTATACAATTGTACATGAAAAAATTAAATTAACTGTACTTGATCCTTCATTTAAACTAAAATACTCTATACTTATCATGAAAGCTCAATAAATTTCATCAAATTTCATAAAATTCATCAAAATCTTTACAAAAATTCAACAAAACTACAGTAGAAGCAGATAAATTTAACAACCATTTACAGTACATTACATGCATAAATCTACACTTCAACACCTTACAAATCTCACTCATGAAATTCTACCTTCATCTTAATACTACGATCATCACCCTTCTCCTCACCACCCCTCACCAGTCATCAATCACTGACTCCTCTTCTGTAGTTGCAAAATTCTCAACGGTTTCCCAATTTGGAGGTCCCCCCAACATTTCTATTGACAGGTCACAGATTGTTATAAATACCAACTTGTTGTGCGTTGGTTCATCAAGTAGAGTTCATTCTATTTAACAATTGGTAAGATGATAGTGTTCAGGTTCTTTGGGTTCATTGGTAAGTTCATTTTTGCATCCTTTCTTGCATGGATAGTGCTTTCAACAGTGATACCACAGTTGTTCTTGAAACATACATCGAAACAGATCCAGACCAACCGGTTCAACAAGTCCATGTATCCCTATAACTCAATCACATCACCCACTCCATTACCAATACAAGATAGTACTGTTTACTTTATAGTGGGCCATCCAGATGATGAGGTGATGTTCTTCTCTCCTTCACTTATAGAGGTGTCTAAGCCAAAGAATAACAATGATGTGAGATTGGTATGTTTCTCCAACGGAGACTCAGTGCACGAGTCAATGGGTCGCATAAGATCAGAAGAATTGTACGTTTCAGCAAGAATACTAGGACTTTCAGAGGATAAGGTGACTGTGTTGAATGTCAACCTGTATAAGGATGGGATGAATGAAACGTGGGACTCAAATGATATCAAAAACACGCTTGCAGAAATCGTGGGCACCAAACAAAAAAAGCCAGTGGTATTGATCACATTCGATGAAAATGGTGTTTCTAACCATCCAAACCATATCTCATTATACCATGGTACCAAGAACTTCTACAAATCATACTGGACAAAGGGTTCATACAAACTTTACGTATTGAAAAGTTTGAACTTCTGGGAAAAGTACTCATTCACTACACTCACTAATATCGAATTATTTGTGGATCACTTGTCAAAGTTATTGATCAGCAATGTACTCAAGATAAATATAAATATCAGTTTCTTCAGCAAGGAAGCTCAGCAGGATTCTATAAAATTTTATTCCGACTTGAACATGTTAAGTTTGAGTTATGCAGCCATGTCATACGGCCACTTTAGTCAAATGGTTTGGTTTAGATACGGATGGCTTGTTTTGTCAAGATACTTGACCTTTAACCATTTGATCCAGATCCAAAACTAGCAAAAAAAGCATGAACAACAAACGAAATCCTCACATCTAAGATAACTTAATATATAATAAAACAGTTCAATTACATACCAAAAAATGAACAAAACTTTGCATCCACAATTATATATTCCTAAACCCAAACTGCTTTTGACACCAATTTGAACCATGCTCAAAGTATTCCTTTTTAGAAACACTTATGTTTTCTATCACTTCGTCATTAGTTAACTGGACTCCACCAAGCCAAGATAATTCGTCGTTAGCATAGGTTCCTTTAGGTTTACGTACACGAACAAACCAGTCTACTGGAAGTTCCTTTCTGAGTTCATCAACCAACCTACTTTCGAAGTTGGGTAAGTTTGATGAACCTCCAGCAAACACCAAGTTCGCCAGAAGCAATGGCCTGGCAGTTTCTGGACATGCCATTATAGACTCCACTACCAAGTCAGTGAGACTTTTCATTGGGGAGTTTTGTATGACAGGAGCGTTGGCAGTGACAATGTTGTTATCGAACATGATCTCCGGGTGGTAGAAGGACTCTGCAGGAGTGAATCTCTCATCTATTAATCTAAGTGTTTGTGTATCACGAGGTAATTCAACGCCTTCTTCCTTTACGTAACCCATTGTAGTTGTTTTGAAGTCAGGTAAAACAAACTCAGCGACCAAGTTGGCTCTATTTTTTAAGTCGTTAGCGTAATTTCGTGACATGAAACTTGTTGTTTCTTTGATGGTGTTTACTAATATAGGTTCATCGGAGACGTCGTAATGTCTGAACGATACCAATTCTCTTAGTATACCATTGAGCACTTTACCTCCAACAGGGAGCTTTTTCACTCCTCCCCAATGCACGCTTTGGAAGATTACAGGAACGATCCATGTTGAGTTGAATCCGGAATCAATTATTAACATGAAGTCATTGTCACTTTTAGTTTCGCCTGAGGTGAATACCCATGGTATTAATGATTGTGGAATACAACGGTAGTATTCATTGAACCCGTATTCCTCGAAAACTATCAGGTCTGTGTTCATCGAAAGCTGTGGAAGTTGGAATGGTGATTCGGTAAGTGTGAGGTGGATTTGCAGATGATCCATTTCTTCCTTTGGAGATAAATTATCAAAAGTATAGTCCCAGATCGGTTTTTGAGCTTCCCATGAGGTCAAGTGTCCTTGTTCGTTAGGTCGTTTGAACAATATTCCAGAATAGTTATTCGTTTGAGGTTTGTAGTCGTTTCCTATGTATATCTGACCATCTTTAGTTTTGGTGATTGTATTCAGTACTTTTATTGGAGTCTTGACATCTTCTGAACTGAATCCTGCTTTTATATTATATGCTCCGTTATCTATTATAAGGTATTGCAGTGACATTCTTATAAAGTGTACTGTTTATTTAAATGTATTTTTTTTCACATACAAATTGAAAAGGACCATTGATGGGGTTGAAAAGTATGCAAAGAAGTTTGAATTTGCTAGAGGTGAAGACGTGGAAACAATCAGCAATTCAATTTATAAGTACTGAGGTTATCTAAATCTTGTTAAATGTGAAGATTTCTTCTAAATAAAGAGTATACAATTATATATAAATTTACTAACAAAAGTTTGGGTGAAAATTATAACGGACCACGAGGACTATTCAAATATCAGAAAGCCTGGTTAGCTCAATCGGTAGAGCGTTTGACTCTTAATTAGGATATCAAAAGGTTACGGGTTCGACCCCCGTATCGGGCTTTATTTTTTTCTTCCCTCTCCCTTCTCTTCCAAAGTTCTCAATTATAATCGCAATTCTCATAGAACTCTAATTCAAGTGGACCCAGGATCATAATCCTCTCCATCCATATTACAAATACAATAGACTAGACTCAACAAAAAAAAAAAACCAGATGTATACGACCGTTAACGTCCTATCACTCAATTCTCTGCTTAGTATTACCTCCTATTTGCTTACACTTTTCTTTTATCACACACCCACTATACCCCTTTCGTTTATACATCTACCACTTCATTTTATCTCACCTCACCACCTCACCACCTCACCCACTTAACACACTCCACCTTAACATCTTCCAACCCCAAACATTCACAACTATACGCCCACAACTATACGCTCACAACTCCCACACCATCCACCCAAATGGCAACTCCCGAGATCGTAATTTCCCTTAATTTCATATTTGTGTCATCAAAGGTAAGTAAGCCACAGCACTTAAATACCTGGAGAATTAACCCCATATAAAGACCGAATACTCCCTATATATTACAGTTTATTTCAGTATATTTCATTCCAATTATAGCATAACTTCAAAAGAAGACTCATACTATCATAATTATCATAAAGATAACTCATTCAGCATAACAACTCGAACCTTATTTGGCTCATTTTCAACTCATTTGACGTCTACCTCGCTGGCACCTTCACTACGGTATGTCATGATGCTATTAGCACCATCCTTGTTATCAAGCAGACTGCCCCGATGCCGCGTAGGCTTGTAC
>JAJMRZ010000040.1:0-71807 GCA_030558205.1 Kodamaea kaohsiungensis (nom. inval.) | reverse complement strand
ACAGAACCTGCGGAGTCGGTGGTAACATCAACAATTCCAGAGTCAGTCGAAACAGATCCATCAGTATTGGTGGTGGTAAATGTTGTAGTGTACTCTGTCAATGATGGAACCGATGAACTTGAAGAACTCGAAGGGTTAGGGAACAACGAAGTAGTTGTGAACATAGATCCAGCAGAGTCGGTGGTAACATCAACAATTCCAGAGTCAGTCGAAACAGATCCATCAGTATTGGTGGTGGTAAATGTTGTAGTGTACTCTGTTAATGATGGAACCGATGAACTTGAAGAGCTCGAAGGGTTAGGGAACAACGAAGTAGTTGTGAACACAGAACCGGCTGAATCAGTGGTAACATCAACAATTCCAGAGTCAGTAGAAACAGATCCATCGGTATTGGTGGTGGTAAATGTTGTAGTGTACTCTGTCAAAGAAGGTGTTGATGAACTTGAAGGGTTAGGGAACAACGAAGTGGTTGTAAACACAGAACCTGCGGAGTCGGTGGTAACATCAACAATTCCAGAATCAGTAGAAACAGATCCATCTGTGTTAGTGGTGGTAAATGTTGTAGTGTACTCAGCTACTATAGATGGACTTGAAGAGCTCGATGGGTTAGGAAATAAAGATGTCGACGTGGTCAATGAACCAGCTGAATCAGTAGTAATATCAACGATAGCAGAGTCAGTAGACACAGATCCATCAGTGTTTGTTGTTGTGAAAGTAGTTGTGTACTCAGTTAAAGTTGAGGACGAAGATGCAGGAACAGAAGAACTGCTTGAAGATGATGTTGAGATAGTATTGGTAGGAAATGGAGGTGGTGGACTGCAAGTTTGACAAAGGCTTGGCGCGGAGTTTGGTACTGGCCCAGAGTAAGTAATACCACCATTGGTTACAGTACCCAAGCTCTGATAGTTTGCGGTCACAAGCTTGAATAATGCCGGGTTGTAGCCAAGACCAATACTAACATTTATGGTGGACGATCCACTAAAAAGAGACAAGATACCAGTAGCTGTATTATAACTGAAGTAAGGTGTGGTAAGAACAACACTTGATCCGATTAAGTTCCCATTACCGAAACCAGCAACTTGGTAAACCTGGGCTAATCCTCCAGGAGCAATTCCTATCGTAGAGTTAGGTGTTGCCAAATAGAATGTTTGAGTTGCCGAGATACTGTCTTGAGGGTTTTGAAGATACACATCTGATAGTCCATCAATAGTGATACAACCCGAACCAGCGATAGCGGTTTGTTGTTGATAAGCATGGTTATAAAGACAAATGTTTCCATTGTTGGTAATTGACTTACCAAGTGTGCCAAGAAGTATGTACCCTGGGAACCTTTGATTGACGTAGAACGTCATTGTACCTTCATTGTCAAAGATTTGAGGTTGGATATTCATCGTGGATCCTCCAGCAGCAGGGCTTCCTTGAGTATAAGAAAAGAACATAATACCATTGTTAGTGAGAGTACCACCATTCCAGTCGTAGGTGGGGGCACTGAGTCCACTAACCTGTTTAATTGCGATGACACCGTTGTTTACAACGTTATTGGTAGTACCAAGAACATCAACAGTAATTCCTGATTGCTGAAGAGATGTAACATAAAGCGCAGCACTACTTTGAACAGTAAGTGTACCATAAAATACCACGCTAGTATCGTTAATAATCGACCAGAACGCACCTGAATTGATAGTAACAGGCTGGACAGGAACAGTATAAGGGCCAACAGTAACAGTGTTGGAACTTATCACAAGTGCCAGTGCCAATCCGGCTAAATAGGCAACTAGGTAAGTTTTTAACCAGAACATCGCTTAGTGTCAGTGGAAAGTTGAGATAATCATGCTGTTTATATAGGTATTTATGATTCAATGCCTTTTACTAGGTTTTCAGGTTTTTCCAGCATAAACCCTGCTTCTTACGTAGATGCAATTGGATGCAAAAAAGAAAATACTTGATAAAAATAAAAGCTTAATGACTAATTGACGTAACAATTTATGTAGATGCTGAAGTGGCATGTAAATGAATTTGGAAGATTGAGTATATGTTCCACTGATTACGTTGCTTTTCTATTGGGACTAGATATATAGTAATTTAAAATGTTGCATAGCAAACAGAAACTTTTCATGAAAAGACTTTCATCTTAGCAGTCGTATTATTTCAAATTTCTAGATACCTCTATAGCTTGGTGAGGATATTTTTTCAAAAATGTCCTCCCCATGATACGCAAGCTAGTAACTTCAATTCAGAAGGATCTATATAGAAAGCTAAAACCTCGTTTGCTACTTAGCGTCACCAGCATACATGGGCATATTATTATTTCAACGTTCTCGTGTTTTACGAATACTTTATTTCCTACAGTTTTTTTTGATTTTCTTACACTAGTACTAGTAAGAGGGAATATACTTGTAGAGGTGGCACAAGATTAAGTACCACTAAAAATACAAAGGCCGTGGATAGATCAAGTTTAAACAAAAATCGAAGTCAACAAGAGTTTACAATCCATACCCAAACTTCTTGAAAAATAGTATCGTCTGACTTATTGTCGAGGCATCAAAGGTGACAACTTAGCTGTTGAGTAAGCACGTATTAGATATAGATCTCCTCACTGGTTTTGTTACTGCTGTCTTCTTTAGAAAATTATTGATTCTTAGTGGTGCAGTGCTCGTATCACTTAGTAACTTGCTGAATTAGTGAGCGAACTTTCTACTTTTAACTGATCTTTAGGCTGAGGATGCAAGTAGATCACTCAATAACCCTAATACATGATATTGAAGCCAGAATCTTTAAAATCTTCCCAAAATTGATAGCGCATCTCGATTGGTTATATATCTCACAAAAGTTCGGGATTAACTTTTAATAATAATTCAGTGACTTCTACTCTTTCCAAATCGAAGACTGAAGTGATAAGCGTACGCAGAATCACTACAGTGGAATATCGATGGAAATAGTAGAAGGAGCCAATGGCAGAACTTTAATTCTACTATACCTTGCAATACTTGACAAAAGAAATCATATTTCAACTATCATCATTAACAGCAGAATCATCGCTTAGGAAGCATGAGTGAATCGGTGAGAACTAAAAAGCAAACAGTTCAGAGATATGAGATCAACTTAGTCAAAAATTACAAATGCAAATCTGTTTTGTCTAGGTACCTAAATGAAAGTGAGCTTGGTATAGTTTTCCAGAGTATGACTTGCCCTTCTTGGTTAAGAGTTACATTTTCTTTGATGGTAGTATTTTGCCTTTGTTAATGTGGCAGAACAAAAATAATTAAAAATAAATACACCTCTGAAGTAGTTTTACCTACTCTTTAATTAGTTTGAATTTGTCTTGTCTTTTTCTCAGATGAGTTGACAAGGATTTTAATTCAAACTTAAATGTCGAGATTTCAAGATATTATCACTAGACTGGAACTTTTGGTAAGTCAGAGACTTTGCAGTTTGGACTAGCTTTGCTAGCAGTGAATATAAGTCTTCTAATTTACGGCATCTTCCAAAATAATCTGAGATCGACAAATGAAGCCACATACGGGGCTTTCTTTCAAGGCGGTTGTGATAATAACTATTTGGCTGCAAAAAATTGTTTTGTGACGTTAGCCATGCGTATTTCGATGACTTTCGTTATTGTAACCCTGGTCTTTCGAAAATAGAAATAAAAAGTTAAAAGTGTCAGTGAAATTCTATTTCAACGCGTGCTCACGTCACAGTAATCTCCGATGCAAAGCCATGGCCAGATATTCACTCCTTTCATCATGATATACACATTCCGATCTTACTAATTCCTATTCATTCTTGCATTAACTCCAAATCTTTAACAACAGAATTATTAACCAAAACCTTGGTCCAGAAGTTAAACAATAGTTGTCATATAAAAGAGAAAGAATACTAAAGAAATGGAAGTTTCCGCAATTCATTAAAACCTCGAACAGTTTACCAAGTTGTGTGATTTTTTAAAATAGTTTAATTTTATGAACATATAGGAGCTGAATGGTCTAGCAACCATGGATTGAGAAAGGCGATTAAAATTCATTGTCATGCAGCATTTGAATTCAAAAATTACATTTTCACAAAGCCTTTTTCAACATGTACATAAGTAGGGTACAATATATGCAGCATTATTAAGACATCCAATCCAAAGATTAAAAGTCGATATTACTTAGAATATTTGATAGATAACAATTAATCTTGTCAGGGACAATATCTTGTTGGGAGCTTGCTGGGTATCGATATTTTATAAAATCCCTGCTAGAATCTGTTCACTTTTAAAATATGTACTATAGTTTAGTGAATATGCATCCCGCACATATTAATTTGCAAACTACGAATTGAATGGACCCCTATTATGAAGACGACCAATCAATTGAATGTGAACGTGGAAGCCTCCCTCGATGTCAAAGAAATGTATTTGAAGAAAGCTTTAAAAACTGATAAGCTCAAGCGTTTGACACATTTGAAAGCTAGATGAACTTCGTATTACATTTGTTTACGGAAATGGTTCCAAACTTTACTTCGAATTCAACAAATGTGATCTTTCTTTGGCATAAAATTCGTATAGCCCAAAAATAAACATTCCCCATCAAAGAATCTTTTCTACTCCTCATCTTATTTTCTTCTTAAAATAAGGCTTAGTAGAAATTAGCGATGACGTATAATGACCGTATTTGATATTTCGGTAAAGCCACGCCTTGTGGGGTCAAATGCCCTGCATGTACTACTTCTTAAACTTACCGCGAGCAGTAAGACCCTGCTTCGGAGGTTATAATTGCATGATCTCTTTTATGTCTTACTGTTGACAAAGAGTGTTGCAATACTACCTATACTGGAATCTGAGGATTCAAAATACCATCACTCCTCGACTACTGAAAACCATACAATAGCTTGGCAGATTTAATTCATTGAAAACGAAGCCGAAAAATCGGTACACTACTTGTTAGTGGATTGAAATATTGACGTGCCGTATTACCACCAATCTCTACGGTATAGCAGCTGTACTTTCTAAACCGTGAAAATGCATCTTCTCGTGCATTTGAAGCACAAATGCAGACTCGCTTCTATTTATGAAGTTGTGGTTGGAGATTAGCATGGCTGTCTGCGATACACTTAATAAAAGTAGATGGGGAATGCTTCACCCTCCTCGGTTGTGATTACTGCTGCAATGAAAGCAACTTTTTTATTAAAAAAAAAAATATTCATATGCTAATGTAAGCCAATAGTTGTATTTTCAAAAATGATAGTTTTGAAAGGTTATTACGGCCATGCATAGAGATTTAGTAAATTTAGTTTAAATGATTAAAGCACCCCCCATCCAAGTTAAGGCGAATTAAAGTGTATGCAATGATAATGAAAAGTTGAAGGAGCTCTATAACTTTCTAGAACGGGCTTTTTGATTAGTCTCCGATCGCATCTAACATTACCCAATCTTCATTCGAGATTAATCTGGCACAAAGAAGTTGAATAGCCACCAGGAAAATTTGTATTGTTTCTTGCAAGGTGCAATCCTGCCAGGAGCTCCTGCTGTAACATAATTGAGTGTTTGAAGGACAAACAGTTTGAGTTCAATGTAGACTATGTTGAACATAATGAAATTACTATATTCAAGAGACTCTTTCAGCATTCACGATACCGTTTAGATCCTTGTTTATGTACGTTTCATATACGGATTCTTCGGTTTTTATGATTGGCGTACATTACCCTTTAATTGTATTTAAGTTGAGGGGGCTCAGTACAAACGAGTTTCCAGCACCCCATAAGAAAAATAGATCTTTATTACGAGAGGTCATAGGAACACGTAAGGCTAAGTGAAGTACAAGCTCTGAACTACATGATAGTCGTCAATTTACTTTGGTAGAATTAGGAATTCCACGTCTAACCTTTACTTTTCCACAAAGGAACTCTCTTAATTGGTAATAATTTCAAGAACTACGAATTAAATCGAATTATTTAATATCATCACTAGACAACTTAGATATGGCTATTTCTCGGTAAATTCTGGAAGCCCTTATCGCTTAGTCAAAGCCTAGAGCCTAGAAAGGCGGGGAATCGATTGAAAAAGAAATACTTCCCATCTGAGAAAAATGTGAGTTCGGGGCATATTTACAACTCTCTTTTGCCATAAATAAAGCTCCATGCATGCATACAATTTCTCATTTTATCTTCATTGTGCAGTAGCGCGACACACTATTTCAGTCAGTTCTTTTCAGTTCTTTGATCATGTTCTTAATATGTAAGGCTCAAATACAATATGAAGTCTACTTAGTTTCGCGCCAAGCTTGTTAAAATAGATTTGACAACTAATGATAACTAGGAAAGCTAGAATCTAGCAAGAACTTTGTCATACTACTGAAAAGAAACTAAAGTTTCCAAAATGAACTTGCTCCACGGTTTTCCCAGTATCATTCTCACTACTGTACACATTCAGCTAAGTTCAGGATTACAGAAAGTCGACAACAAAACTACAATACTAAACTCAAGGGCAAAGATTTGATTCGAAAGATTCTTTTAATTGTAATGTTCAGAGTACGTTTATTTTCTACAACCAAAGTTTAAACTTTTTAGTCCAGAGCAACTCTCCTTAGAGATAAAATGAGGTTACTTTGGAAACTAAGTTTGTTAAATACGATCAGGAATTTTGATGGGCCCAGAACGTGCCCATCAAATCATAAATTCTTGGCAAAGCAGGAACAAACTTAGGTAAATACATATCCTTTATACTCGATTATTGTAAAATTCACATCTGGTTATACCAATAGTAAAATTTTTGATTTTAGCAAAGTTATAATAGGAGGTAAAGAGTAAATGAATGAAATCGCTGGTGTCAATTGTCGAACAAAGTGACCTTAATTACGAAATGTGATCTGGGATCTGCAGTGAACGGTAAACTACTTCGTAATGCTAGATGGCAACAATGACTATAACTGTAGACGTGGAATATTTCCAACAGAGTATGTCTTAGAGTGAGCAAAAATGCAATGATTTCTGTATAAGTTTTACTTTTGAGCTGAACGGGCTAGATTGTTCTTGACTATGATCCAGCTAATGTGAACTTGATGGTTGAACTAGGTGTCGCTGGTGTATCACAGGAATTTTCAAAGGTTTTTAATAATGCTGGCTTTGTTGAACGAAATTAATTGGAGGCGAAGAGTTTTCACTAACAGGATAAAGCTTTGAAGGATCAAAGTTTTCAAAATCAGTTTATGAGTTTTGAGGAGTTAATTCTGTGGTGAAGGCAAGTTTAACGCTAGCCTGGGGATTAAGGTTAAGATTGCAAGAGTTGGATTATTTGCTTCTAAGAATAATATTTTTGGAGGTCAGTTTCCTGTTTCATCAGTTTTCAGGCAGCTCTTTATACTTCCTCTGTCACTAGAAGTTTAGTTGATACTTGTGACAACACTATTTAGGATTGAAGGGAGATAGCTCGGGGGAAGGGGGGTTCAGAAGACTTTCAGAACTGCTATTGTTGAGAACCCTCTTGCAAGAACGGTGTTCTCAAAAGTTGCAGCATTAGATCTACTGCAAGTCGTGGGTTCAGTTTAAGTAGTTCCAAGTACTTGTTATAATTCTCTTTAATTATTGGAGCCTCATAGCCTCTGCAGCTGTCTTAAAACGAGTTTCAACTCAAATATATTCTCAAACTCCTTTGCTCTCTCCAGTTCAGGAGGCTTATTTGAAATTTACTTCAAATAAATAGCATCAAATGAAATGTTTACAACCTTATGCATGTTTCTACAAGAATTCTGGAATATTTAAAACTAAAATCTCAAATAACTGACATTCTTCAAGGTATTTATGCAACCACATTAATCAAACCAACTGTATATGTAAATTTATCTTATATTTCGAATTCAATACAACTAAAATTTTCTTCAGACTGCCGACCTGCATTCATTTGTGTCTCCAACTTTTACTCAACACTAGTTATTGCCACCTGTAACATTCTGTGGTTGATACCTTATTTTATTTATAGAACTTCTAGTTCCTGGTGATGAGTTCTTATTTTTACTTGGGAATATGTCCCCGGTTTGAAATGATATCATTTGATTGTTGCACTATTATCTTAAAACTGGTGACTTCTGACAATATGGTATTTTTTGGCTGCAAATTTTCAGAAATATACGTAGCTGTAACTAAAAATAAGAAAATCTATTCGATCGCTGTTATTATTAGAATATTAATAGAGAAAACTCACATAATAAGCAATTCAAGCTAAAGGCTCGAATATGGACTACTCTAAATTTCCCTGAAGAGTTGAACATACGATTGAGGTATTTTTAATTAAGCTTAAAGACAGTTGTCAGTCTGTAGGAATTCTACTTTATTTAAATTGGTAGCCGTACTTCTGACAACTACTAATAAGAAAGTCACAAACGGGGGCTTCAATATCATAATAAATATTTTTAGTGAAGCAAAGTACAGGAAAGCACTAACAAAGAAGTAGAAACTTTAGATCAATAATCTTGGCTAGAACAAGAAGTAGTTTAGTCAACATAATAAACTTATTTTAGCGGTTTTAATAATAAGCTATGGTCTTGCATTTTCTGTTAATAGTGGAATGCATATCTCAACAGATGGCTTGTTATTCACCAGAATACTTTACCATCTTCTTAATACGTATGTTAAACAATTCTACCGTCAATCCAGTACAGTTAGAGTAGCCGGGCAATGCAAATCATCCGATACAATATTTTAATACAAAATTGCACAGCAGTTGAGGTGAACCATGTAATGATCGACATTCTTATAACAGATTGATCTACGATAGAGCTTATTGCCGATGAGATTCTTGCCGTGCCAAATCGGTACACTGATGAACGGTAGGCAGACGTATGAGAAGTCAAGTACTAGATTGAGAACGACAGGGGTGTAAAGTAGTAAAAAATTCAATTCTTTAGCTTGTAAGGATAAGGTCCGTGCGATGAAATGGAGCCACATACAACAAAGAAGGCACCCCTCAGCATCTCAGCATCCTTACTTCTCCAATCACCATAAATATGGGAAGTACATTCCATAAAAGTGAGAAAAAATTGATGAAGAAGAAATCTAGTAAACAACTTTATTCTATAAAGTAGGAGTGCTCTGCACGATACAAATCAAAGTCAACAGTACTTATTTGAAATACACTTGTGTTCTTATATTTTGTTCTTTCCTTGAAAGCAAATAAACTAAATTCGTTCGTAGCTGATTCCAACTCTAAACAGTCCATCTATGGCATGCTACAAAATACACTCAGCCTGACTGAAAGTATCCAGTCAGTTCTACGCGTAGTTCTTGTAGTTTATGACAAGCAGGATATGTTTAGGCGATATCACTGATTTCTATAGACTTGAATATTACGAAACGTTGGGTGAACTTCTTGAAAGCCTTTAATTGTTTTTGTAATTCTGCCAGTTTACGTGGATTACTATTGATTACAGTACTGCAGTTATACGATTTCTGGATATGGAAATCGTTAAAGAAACACTAGATGATGGATTATTCAGACTAGTGGCAGTGCAATGCATTGACTAAAAATGTGCCCTGACAGCCACCTGCAGAAGTAAATTTGCACATAGAGTAGACAATGTGATCCTAAAGAAAGCATAACAAGAAGAGAAGATAAATACTGAAAATCAACTAATTGAGCGAATATTTAACTCAACAATGACTATAAACAGACTTAAGCTGGTTTACAAGGAGCAAAATAACACTCTTTAAGTTAAAATCCTTAAGTAATAATTCCTTGCTGAAGTCTACGTGATTTCATTTATAATAAATACTACCCTAGAACCTATACACTATCAATAAATGTTAGACTGCAGGTATTATATTCCTTTTCAGACTGGTAATATACTGCAGATATCACTTTCTTGTCTGCTAATCGTATGTTAATCGAATGTTAATTGTCAAGCTATGTTACGACTATAGTTGAGATATCGCAAACGGAATACAGAGTTGTAAAGTACCTATACTAACGAAGAGAACAACAGAATAAATATAGATATTCACTTCTAACACTAGAAGTAACCTGTATGAGACAGGTAATCAAACTCAACAATAAATTAATCCTATCCTGGTAAACTAAATACCTAAAAATACTCTGTGTAGCAATAAATGTCCGGTGAATTTTTCTTGAAACGGTTCTCCTGGCAGGTTACTTTAATTTCATTAGCAAACTTTGCTGATCCACAGCCTGCGATAGCCAATGCTTTATTTGGTGATTGACTTAATTCTAATACACTATCATTGATTATTTTACTAGTATCTGGGCGATAGTGGAAATTGTTTGTTCCTGTAATCTCGCTGCTAGTGTAGCTATTACTTTCCCGTACTTCCTTAGTTATGTCTTTAGAAATTTCCTTGGATTCAGACTTGATGAAAGCATCGGACTCGGAAATATCACTGGACGATTTAGATTCTAAACCCCCGGATTCTCTTGTGATATAGATATCCAATTTTGCTTTACCAGCGCGAACAAATTCCATTATATCTTCCAATATATCCTTGTACCATATCTTATTAGATTCAGATCTAATAATCCAGACAAGGTGTACATATGGATTTGCTGGACGATGTAAGAAGTCATTTTCATCTTCTTTTGCTTTGATTTCTTTGAGCAACGCTAATGCTACTGGAAATGTGAAGGATCCTCCAGCACCTGTTGCAATAAACAAAGAGTAATCAAAGGTGATGAAAGGTTGGTAATGCCCCCCAGAAGGTCCAGCAAATAAAGCTTTCAACTTTAGCAGGCCCGATCCTGATGAAATTGAAGCTTCCTCGTTTCTTTCCTCTTCTTGCATCTTTTCTAATTTCTTCATTAACAACTTCGTGAAACCTTGTTGTTTTCGAATCAACAACCTAATTTCTCCGGTTTCAGTCAATGAAGCTATCGTAAATGGGTGGTATTGCAAAAGCTTGACCTTTCCAACATTAAGATACACATGTTGACCAGCTTTCCATGTCCGACACTTTGGCAAAAAATAGTTATACCACTTTTGTGGGTACTCAAACTCGATATTTCTAACAGGGATTGTAACAGACATGGTATCTTCATCCAATATTTCAAACTCAGACATTCCCTTTGAAGGAGATTTGAATTTGTGAATGTATTGAATGACACGAGTGACGATTCTGTCAAGCACTAATCCATGTACTGCGAGGAGAACCATAGCCTTATTACCAGGGTTGTGGAAGAACGCCATCAAGAGCATAATAAATGAGGCAATTCTGTGCTGAAGAAGAAAGAATTCGAAGGACCATGTTCTAATAAATTTCAAACTGCACCAGTTCAACACGGTGAAACATCCAAAGGCAATCGCACCAAATATTTGGGGTGGAATCACAAGCATCACTGGAAAATTAATCCCTAACCAATACTCACAGCACATAGCAACGTGAACCGTAATCAACGTCCACATGATTCTTGAAAGCCATTTGTGAATGAAAATCATTCTATCATGTTTCAATCCTGAAATTGATCCAACCAAATCACCTTTGGTGACCATAAGCATAACAGTAAGCAAGTTCCCGAGTCCAACCCTCAGTACTCGTTTTGCAATTATATACTTGCGAGGTAAATAGTCCAAGTCTTTTGTTTGAACAACGCAAAAGGCAATGAGAACACCACAGAAAGCTGCACCCATAAATAAAAGACTAGGTTGATAGTAGTAAACCCTCTTTCGTAAAGTTATTCTGTAGCATCCTGTTAACTTGTCCCAGTTCCTCACCATCTTGAAGTATGCAGCAAACTTCATACCCTCTGGTGTTCTCTTACTCCGCAAATACTTTGGGATCCAATGGAAAAATATTCCATGGCTTAGAAACAACACGAGTGTCAACACAAACACTAGCCATTCGTATACGTTGCCTCTATGTTTTTCCACGTAGTATTGCTCGTTGAATGGAATAGAAGAAGGCATCTCTTTTTTCTGTTTTCCTAATGCACTTAATTAATGCGGTTCTGAATCATATATAAAGCAGACAAGAATGCAAATACAAGAAAAACTACGTTGTGAATGATGGATATATCGGTGGTACAATTAACAAAAAAAGTGAAAAACAGTTTTAAAAAGGGCCAACTTAGATCGCAATCAAGCAAAACGGAGTGCACATCTAATGGTCTAGGTTCAGCCAAGTAATGACCTGGATCTAAACTACTATGAGCATCCTTTTTATTATGTTTGTACCAGAAAGTGACTATATCTACCGAGCATCACCGCTATTGGCCCATTTTATCTATTTGATCACTGATTGAAAAGATAAAATAAAGTGGGCCAAAAGTAAAAATTTGATTGTGATTTATTAGATTGATGTATTTTCTTGGCTTTTTTTTTTTTTACGTTCGATACTTAGCAGCTAACACTTTTAATTTGGCCAAAATTCTTCCCCAAATATGCTGAAGTAAAACATCTAGACTTGTTTGCTTTCCAAATCATTTAGATTAACCAAATAGTCACAGCTGACAGTTATTGGCTCTTCGTAGTATTCCCGTTAACGGGAACCATATTCTCTCTTGGCGAAGGCAATAAAATATTTTATCGCGGAATAGTCGCTTGCGGCAATCTTTCCTCGGAAATCTTAATAATGTACCTAATTAAGATTGATATTTATAAACTCTACAGTTTCGTTCAATTTCGTTTAATGAACAACTAAAAAAATGTTATATTCTAGAATTATTACAATCTGCGGATTGATCTTGGCTGTTTCTGCCAGCAATTGGGCAACATATCCAAAAGTACCAAAAACTGCAACTATTAATGGGTTTGCCGATCCATTATATGATCTGTTACCATCATGTGCTAAAGAGTGCGTGAAGTTTAGCACAGGCAATACTCCATGTCCATACTGGGACACAGGTTGTTTCTGTGTGATGCCTCAGTGGTCTGGACTTGTTGGCCAGTGTGTTGCCAAAAGCTGTTCAGGTGAAGAAGTAGTTCTGGTTACATCCTTAGCTGTATCTTTGTGCAGCAGAGTTGGTGCTAATACTTGGATGATGCCTGCATCTATTTCAACAGCTTTGATAGAGGCTGCAGGAAACAAAGCTGAAGTTACTGCTACTTCAGATATTGCTAGCAACAGCGGCTCTTCAACAGAGACCGGTGGATCTTCAAAGTCCGAGTCTTCTGGTTCCTCTGGTTCCTCTGGTTCTTCTGGTTCAACTGTGAGTGCAACAGGGTCATCTTCATCATCTGTATCTGCCTCCAATTCTGGTTCTTCTACTAGAAACGATGGAATGACTACAGCATCTCTTAGCGCACTCACCATCTTCATCGGTACACTTTTCTCTTTAATGTTCTAAATAGATAGGCAATATACAGTAAGTAATGAAACGGAGTAATATACATTAAAATACTGGGCACTTTCGTCTCTCCTGTACGTAAATTAGCAACTGGCGATCTTTTAGATAAACCACCCGAATTGCTGCAAAAGAAAGCCGCTCCAAATCCTGGAGAAAATATCAGTCGTAAATTGGCTTTGTGATCCCGAATGAAAAATTTTAAGCCCGCTCCGGACTAGTTGATCTTACTTCCGATTGGCTAAATTTGAACTTTCTTCTACCCCATAGTTTTGGTCCGTGGGTTATGGAACAAAATCAGTTCCGGTAAGGGTGCTTCCCAAAGCAGTTATAGAATGTCTACTTTAGCAGGCTGAATTTTTACCCATTAATTTTCTTGGGTAAACATGTTTGTAAAAATAAAGA
Organism: Kodamaea kaohsiungensis (nom. inval.); assembly: GCA_030558205.1. NCBI lineage: Eukaryota > Fungi > Ascomycota > Pichiomycetes > Serinales > Debaryomycetaceae > Kodamaea > Kodamaea kaohsiungensis (nom. inval.). The sequence continues at coordinate 58,144 of JAJMRZ010000040.1, read as the reverse complement.
AAGAGCTAGAATTTAGAAAAGAAGTAGTTAGATTGAGATAGATTGAAGAGAATTAGTAGAACGTTTACAATGAAGAAATGATTGGAATGAACAAATCACCTAAACTCTGAAGAACCATAATAATACTAGTACAGTCTTAAAATATTTAACAGAACTTGAAGTTTGTGAAAACGGAGTTACCGCCCTTTCAAAAGTTTGACAACACAATTTAAGAAGCTTTTTCCTTTTTATTTTAATAGCGAATATTGTAACTGCCGATCTAGGTATTCAGTGTATCGTTTCCGCTTTTCATTTTGGGTGCAAAAAAAACAAATACTGAAATAGAAGCAGCCCTAAAAAAATAGTATATATATGGGTACGTTCGTCCAAGTTGAAGGTATTTTATAATCAGTAACAAAATGAGATCTTCTACTATCGCTTTCTCCGCTCTCGTGTCTGCTGCCTCAGTTTTGGGGTTTGATATGCCAACTAACTTTGCAACCCTTCCTCCCGTTCCAAAGACAGGTAAGTAAAGTTTCCAGACTATGTTTAAACTTGATATTAACAACAAATAGCTACTATTAACGGTTTTGCAGACAGAATCTACGATAATTCTCCATCTTGCGCTCAAGAATGTCTTGAAACTTATAAGTCAACAGGCAGCACACCATGCCCATACTGGGATACTGGTTGTTTGTGTGTCATGTCACAATTCGGTGGTCCAATTGCTAAGTGTATTATTGACAAGTGTCAAAGTGGTGCAGTTGTTTCTGCTGTAGCTGCACTGGCTAACAACGCTTGTTCTGCTGCTGGTGTTCCAGACCCATTCTGGTTCCTCCCAGATGCCATCAATGCATCCTTGCTGGCTGCTATTGCCAACACAAAGGAAGCATCTTCTGCCACTTCAACTGAAGACAAACCTTCTTCTACTACATCTCAAGAAGAGCAAACCACCTCGAGCTCTACTCCAGCTCAGACCACCACTGCTGAATCAACCACATCCCAAGATGGTCCTTCTGTGACTTCAACTCCAAATTCTTCTGATGCTCCAGTTGAGTCAAAGTCTGAAACCGCTGCCCCAGTAGAATCGTCTGCTCCAGCTCAATCTTCTTCTGCTGCATCTTCTGCTGAAGTTACTACCCAAGAGTCTTCTTCATCTTCTGCCCCAGCAGAGCAAACTTCTGCTACAATTCACCAGGCTAACTCCGGTAACGCTAATGGTCCTGCTTTACTTGGATCTGTTGGTTTCGTCGCCGCCTTTGCTTTATTGATCTAAAGCTGATCCTAAAGTACCCATCACTGTTTAGTTCTGTTTTAAGTAGAGTTCTGCGTATTAGATTACATCAAAATGAGAACTTTAGTATCTTTCGGTTATCTAGCACAAGTTTTAATAGTATAATTTGAGCCAAAATGCATGTAAGAGTAGGTCTATTGTTTCAAGCAAGGTTGAAAACTCGAAGACAGTTTCCATAGTAGTATTGACTAAGTGAATTATCTTGTCTTGATTGAAATTTATCAAAATAGAGACATCCCTCGAAGAGTGTATGATTGCAATGGGATTGTTGTATTTTAGAGCGGTTTCAAGAAACTTTCCAAAGCTTTATTCGATACAAGTGTGTTCATGCAATCTTTTTGATTCAATAGTTGCTGTTCGTTCCAGGCTTACGTGTATCAAATTTTACATTTCTCTCGCAAATGCTTATTATACCGGTGAATAATACCTTTACAACATTTTGTAGAAAAATACTGAAACTTGATGATATTAAACTTCAACTGCAAATTATCCAAAAATAGAAAACTTCTTTTACTAAACTTGGAAGATTACGTTATCATATTACATTGCTGTACGGGTCTTTTCTTTCTTAGTTAGTAAACTTTGGGATGGAATGGATATTGAATTTCTCCATAAAGTCGTTCAAATCATGCATCAGAAGAAGAAACTCCAATTCATATTGCGACAAGCAAATTGAGAGCAAATAGCATGTTTTTTTATGATGATAATATTTTCATAAATTCACACATTGTGTAGCGGGCTGCCTCCTCCTCGGTACCACATCATGTAATTTAATGCATATTGCAATCTAATTTCGAATTCATTAAATGTTACAGCCAAGACATCTACTGGTGGACATATCGAGTTATCTTTACTTTTGTGCTACAGATGGTTTCCGTTTCGGCATTCTCTTAAAAGGTGCGAAAACAAGTGAAGTTCATCGTTACAACTCCAGACTAACCAGGGTCTTGATGGTGAAATGGACAAAGTGTAACTGTGTCAAACTTCAACTTTACTAATGTGGCTTAGTTGCGATTGAGCTTATAATTTAAATTTAGAAGGAAGTATGATGCGCATGGTTAAACGAATTCGTTCTATTTACGGTTTGGCTCCAATTCAACCTGAAATAGTCCAAGGTTGTCATATCGTATATCCGATTGGTTTAGCTGGCGAAGTCGGAGCTCGTAAGTTAGCTACAAAATAATAAAGTATTCAGAATTGGAATACCAATACCCGCATTCTAAGTTTTCATTACATTCTTTCTTGGAAGGCAACACTAACGGTACACTTTCATGGTTTTTCCTACATCGGCAATGTAGGTGAAATAACATTTCAGTAAGTCTTACGTGACATGAAGATTTAAAGAGTATTAGTTGAAGTTGCAAGAATACTATCGTTAGGGATGGAAAGATAGAACACAGATTTACCTGTGGATCGTCACGAAAAGAGAGCTTGCGAAAGAATATCGATTGGTGGATATATCGGTAAAATTGCCAAGACGCTTCCCAATCCGAGTTCAAATTTATTTTTAAGAACCAAATGGGTGCAAAAAATTTGCAACTTCTCAGTATTTAAAGATACAACACCCATGAATTAAACATTCAACCAACAATTCGAAAATGAGATCTTCTACATTCACACTCTCTGTGTTCCTCACAGCTGCTCTTGTTATTGCTGACGATAACCCATACTCCAATTTTCCTCTGGTTCAGAAGACAGCCACGATTAATGGGTTTGCTGACAGAATCTATGACACTGTTCCCGAATGTGCGAAGCCATGTCTTAGAAACCAAGGTACCGGAAATACTCCTTGTCCATATTGGGACACTGGATGTTTGTGTGTGATGCCTCAATTCAACGGTCCAATTGTTCAGTGTGTTATCAACAGCTGTAGCAAGGGATCTGAAGCTGCTGCCGTTGCTTCTCAGGCTACTGCCGCTTGTTCTGTGGCTGGTGTTTGGGAGCCATATTGGATGTTTGCCCAAAGTCTTTCAGATTCATTGTCGGTTGCTATGACCAGAACAGAAGCTGCATCAAGTGCTACCCCAACTAGTAGCGCTGTTGTCACTTCTTCCTCATCTTCTGTTGAGCCACTGGTTACTCCAACCTCTGCTACTCCCACTGAAACCTCTTCAAGCAGCTCCACGGACGAATCTAGTTCTGGATCCTCACCCGCAATTACTAGTGCTCCACCATCTACTACAGAATCATCCGCTTCTGAGACTTCGCTGGCTGCACCATCTTCGGATGTTTCTTCAAGCTTGGATAGCTCAGCTGAGTCTTCGTCTGTATCTTCTAGTTCTGTAAGCTCAGCCGACCCTTCATCTGCTTCTTCGGTAACTGAGAGTTCAACCGATTCTTCTTCTGTTTCTTCATCTTCAGAGGATTTCTCTTCTACTGCTGCTTCAACGCTGTCTGAAGATTTATCCTCTTCCCTGGCTGCTTTCCCAACAACTAACACCACAAGTTCAGATTACGTTACCTCGATCACTTCATCTTACGTTACTACTTTGAACGGAACTAGTACTTCTACAGTGCTTACTACTATCGTTTCAACTATAACTGACTGCTCTTGCACTCGTGATGCTACTGGAGGTATCCATCCAACTGGTACTGCTTCTTCTGGCTCTGACTCTGGATCTAAGCCAGATTCAGGATCAAAACCAGATTCAGGACCAAAACCAGACTCAGGATCAAAACCAGACTCAGGATCAAAGCCAGACTCAGGATCTAGTGCTCAGAGTACATCAAAGAAAGGATCAGATTCTCCTTCCACTGCCTCAGTTAAAACCTTTGAAAACTCAGGAAATGGTAATACCCCAGCTTTGGTAAGTGCTTTGAGCGGAATCCTTGCTGCTTTAGCAGCTTTCGCTTAGTTATTTTTTAGACAAGTTAGCTACAAGAACCTCATTTTTAGACTAATAATTATGTGAATAGAATTTTGAACTTTCTACATTTGTTGTAATACAGAAATTCAGAATACATAAATAATGTACTTCTTGATCTATACTGTATGTGTCCCTTCTTTGATTCTCATTTTATGTAAATGATATTTAATTTGATCCAATTCTATTCTTTAAGATAGGCTATTGAAAACAGCCTATCTCGTACTTATTCATTTGTAGACTTTTCGATAGATACTTCAAAAGAATACTCCTAAATCTAGTGATTAGTGTGGATAAATATTGGTCTACGCATTTGTAATTAACTTTCTATTGTTTGATCATACGACGCGCTATCTTGTAGAGTTCAGAGTCACTTTTTAGCACTAAATGAAGCTGCCACGCTCACTACAGAAATACTTCCCAGGTTTGAATCGTCATACAACTTACCATTCGTGTCATGTTCCGCATCCCATTTTTCAAGCTCCTCATTCTTGACTTGCACAACAGTATTTCCAATTTCTCCATTATCCAAAGTGTAGTATGCCAGTCTGTGTTCGTAACCGCCAATCCTAGGTAAGAAGAATGCCCAAACCCAATAATAGAAGAAGCAAAGAAGAAGTATCCCAACTGTTGTAATAGCGTAAGTACAATACAAAAATGAAACATCTGACCCCTTTGTCGTACCATTTGGAGGAACCCATGCCATAGCAATCACAAACACATAGAACAAAATCGTGATGATTAGGATTGGTAATGGTACCCTAAATCCTTTCAGAGAAAAGCCCTGGTCCTTCCTCTGCTTTCTGAGCAAGAACAACCCAACAAACAATAACAACTTGAAAAAGTATCCAGAGTAAGATCCAATATCAACAATGAAGTTGTATGCATCTCCAGCTGGTGGAGCAAGAAGAACAATAAGGTTAACTATGTACGTGATTACAATTGCAAGAATTGGCGTCCCCCAAGGCTTAACACTGGACCAATAATTACTGTATGGTACAAGACCTTGACGGCCTATTTCACGTAGTGTTCGTGAATTGCTCACAATCACAGTATTCAAATGCCCAAAAGCAGAAAGTGCAACCAAAACGTCCAATGCCTTCACTGCAGCCTTGTTATGGAATACATTTGCAAAGAATTTGGAAGAAACTAAGGTTCCTGATTTCTTGAGATCGGAGATAGATTCGAAACCTGAATAAAATGCTGTGACCATCAAAATGTAAACAAAGAATACAAACACCATGATTCCAGGAATGAAAAATCGGAACAAGTTTTTGGATTTCTTTGGGTCCGCTTCACCAGCCATGTTGAAAACATAACCAGCCCCACCAAACGAGAAAGAAACTTTAATAATAGCACTGGAAATTGCATTTCCGTCTTTAGTTGTTCCTTCCCATGCATTTTCAAAGATTTCATGTGAGTGTTTTAATCTTGTGTTACCACCAAGAACCACAAATCCAGTGATGATTATAAAGAAAACAGTAACAATTTTGACGAACCCCAACAAATTAGATAATCTGAGTGCATACTTTGAACTCGCCATGGAAAGAAGACAACTGAATGTTAAACCAGCAACGCCAATACCTCTCTGCCTCCAAGCAGTTGCCTCGATACCCAGCGCATTCAAAATGTAAGTGCCGAAGGCAACAGCGGAACTTGTAGCAAAGGACAAAACAACGGAAACTGCAGCGAAGGTTGTAGGAATCATGTACTTTGGTCTAGGAAATGCCTGTTCAAGGTACACAACTTCACCCCCAGAACGCCTTCTAAAGTACGTAACGAACTCAATATAAACAAGCACTTCAAAGAGAGCAATAAAAAACCCAGCAACCCATAGCACATATGCTGCTCCAATTGATCCGATGGATTTAACAATTGTTGCTGGGGTTAAGAAAATACCTGTACCGATAATACCTTGGATTACAGTGTAAAAACTAGTAACATAATCTAAATTGTAACCCAACGGATTATGCTTTTCGACAGGAGCACCAAATGTCTGTTCATTCGCTTCATCATGCAACCCTTTGTCGGTATCGTCATGAATTCTTGAATTGTCTTCGTCAAACCCAAAGACAACTTGGAAAGCTCTCTTACCAACTACTTTAATTGCTTCCGACATCTTGCAACTACAATTCTGAAATTAACCCAGGTTGCTCGACTTATATATGAACAATATAAGTGCCACAGTAGCTAACTCTCATTCCAATGGCAACTGCCAGAGTATACAACTAGTACAACTTTCGCAATCGTTTTCCTGTGTGCAATAATCAGGAGCCCGGGCTTTTCGTTAAGAATATGTTAAAATGCTGTCAAAAAAACTTTAGTTCCAAAACTTGGGGTGTCAAGTGCAAATTAAAGGGGTCCAAAACGTACTTGAGCAGCCACAAGAACCGTGCCACAATTTATACAACTAGAATTGAAAATAATTAATGTAAAGGGTACAAATTTGGTTGGTCATTATAACGAGGTTTAGTGCGTTCTTAGTTCAATAAAATTCTTGGAATTTAAAATATTTCCGAGTAGTTTTTTGTGAGAATGGGTGCAAAGTCAGTTCAGCCACGTTTACGGGATTGGGTGCTCATATTATGAATCTTTAGTAAGTAGAAAAAAAAGGAGTCCTTGGTCTTCGATAAGCTTACTTGCTCACCTTGGTCCAATAAACCTTATCGCTGCCTACCGCAGTATCGAAATGAGAATATTTTCTCTTGAAATTTGTGCGAATTAAGTGCTGCAAATTTGTCCGTATCAAGCTTAATAGCAGCTCCGCCCTTATATGAAACTCTTCTAGGCTTTTTAGGTCTAAACTAAAGAGTAACCTTTCTCGTGAAAAGTTTTCGGCTGTCAACGAATTTATCATCCAGCTCACTGTATTAAGAAAGACCTTCAACTATGTAGTTTCTGCTTGCAACAGTCAAGTATTACCAATACTTGCCACAGTTTTACCTCTCCCACATACTAAATCGTTCAACTCAGTACGTCTCTAATGGCGTGCGTTACTTGCTGAACTTTTCCTAATTAATTTCTTATGCCTTTAACTCCCTACACAATTATTATATGCAATAAAATGTGCCTCTACTATACCGAATAGAGGAAATATGAAGACGACCTCTTTAGTTCACGCACTGTGTTAACATTTTGTATAGACTTAATGCACTTAGTATAATAGCTCTGAAAAGTACCGTCTCGTGTCTAATGCTTAGGAGAACGGGTGATTTGTAAAAGTATTTCAGGCCTAAAACAATTTTAGGCTACCAAATTTTCAACATCTTTCACCTCGGATTCCAATTACTCGACTTTGGCATCTAGTCAATTCCATTCAAACGGTAACTAGACAATTAAAAATACGACGTATTGGCAAGTAATGTTGCAAGTAGCGATCAGAATTCTGAAGGCTTAATTTATCATATAGAAAGCCACAGTTCTATTGGTATAAAATTTAAGTTTATCAATAGGTGATTTAAAATCTGTGACTGATTCAAACGTGCTGCGTATTTTATGGTTCGATGAAGTCATTGATAACGGTGCAGCTAATCCATACCAAGATGTCAAGAATACCTTCACCTAGAGTGTACAATGAGCAATATTTTAGCGAAATCCAGTGTAAAAGTGCTCTAGGATCTGGTATCCAAATCATAAGGGATATATACTTTTCAACGAGAATTTCAAGTACTGGAAGACTAATCAGTCCTCAGCGTATGAAATTCAATTGTTCGAGGTGAATAAATTACTATTTCAATTCGAACGCTTCAAGTAAATAAGTTTACCCACAATATATGGCACATCGTACTTATTGCATAGTTTTTCACAAATAACTCTTAAGAGTGGAAGATTCGAAAACTATATCATCTGGTATAACACAATTTTGAGTTGGCCTGTACTAACGTCGGCTTGAAGAATCCATTGGGATGACATGTAGTCACTCTACTGCTTAACCAATGTTCAAGTTGTTGTATGTTGCGCCGAGGGTTTAGTCTTCATGTAAATTGGAACTTTAATTTTAAGCCCACTTTAATGGTATATCCACGCTTTTGTATCCCCATGAAGTGTTCCCGACACATCAAAATGCTGTTTTAGTAGTGAAGAGTTCTTCTAGAGAACTCTAATACGAGAAATTCAAGCTTGGGGTAGCTATTTTTGTATCTAAAGGTAATCCAAAGCTTTTGATGCGGTTTTCATATACGTCAGTGAGTAGTAGAACGCTGCTAAACAACATCAAGTACAATCAGGCTAAGTTACCTTATAAACGTCAAGACTTGAAAATCATTAGTACTCTCTTTATTGAATGCATCAAGTTCTGATATTATGATACTTCGGTGATATGAATTTTCTTCGGCTTTTAGAGCACCAACAGTAGAAGTAATATACTCATTTTCAGTCGGCACACGTTTGGTTTGTGCAGTCAATTCAATTTAAATACTCATTTCAAATCCAATCTGAATAGTATATTCTCAAGTATATAAGAAAGTTCAACCAAAACTTGAGAGTTAGGGATAATCCCGTTTACCTAAATGGCACAGGGCAGGGTGCTAAAAATAAAAAAAAATTGACATAATTTTAGGAGCTGCTACCTTATCAGTTGGAGTTAAGACAACGTATATCCGTCCATTATCAGAGCTACGTATCCTTGCACATTTTAATACAATAATTAATAGCATTTTCTAAACACTTACGGAAATTAAACAATATTCAACACCAAAAGTGGTAGTATCTCTTGTAGAATGGCAAGTTGGAAATGTACTCTTTTTCTTCTGCCACTTCTTGTTTAACCAAATCCAAGTCCAATTCTCTTCTACCTGTGTCGATATCAATATCCTTAGCTCTTATGTATAATTTCCAGTTTCTTGTCCAGAGTTTATGACCGACATAGAAAGCAAGGATGATTGGGAATCCCAAATAGGCTTCAAAGAAGTCTGCGGCATTTGGCTTTCCGCCAATTGGGAATAATGCAATCCAGAACTGGGCAATCAAAACCAAGATATTCAAGATAATTCCATAGTAAGCACCAATAATACCACATTGTGATGTAAATGTCAATTCACTGGTGTCTCTACCCTGAACTTTCAAGGCTCTTCTAAACCTAATCAAGCAAAAGTTGATAGAACCCCACGTGAACAAGGAAGACAAACCTGAAAGGGAAAGCAACCAGTCGAATACCACTCCTTCTTTCGAAGAAGCACTAAGGAAACAAAGCAAACCAAAGATACATTGGGTTATAATACCTACCAATGGACGACCGGTCTTGTCGATGTAACCGAAAATCTGTGGAGCCTGGCCAGAAGCTGCCAACGCAGCTAATGTTCTTGAAGATGCAAAGACCGAAGAGTTACCAACAGACAAGACGGAAATCATAATAACAACATTCATAACTGATGGCAATCCGCTAATACCAGCACTGTGAATTGCAATGACGAATGGAGAGGCAGCAGCACCTGAGGCTGCTACCAATCTTGGTTCGGTGTATGGAACCAAAAGACCAATAAGAAACAAGGAGAGGAGATAAAACAATGTAATTCTCCAGAAAACCTGTTTGGTAGCCTTTGGAAGTGATACTCTTGGATTCTCGGTTTCGGCGGCAGCCAAGCCAGCCAACTCGGTACCACCAAATGAAAATGCGGCAGTAACAAACGCAGAACAGACACCCTTAAAGCTGTGCGCAAAGGCACCAGGGTGGTGCCAGTACTTGGCTCCAATATAGCCTCCTCTCGGTCCTCCACCACAAACCAATACCACAGAAAGGATACAGAACCCGATAACTGCAATCACCTTGATGAAGGAGAAGACAAACTCTGCTTCACCGTAGCCTCTGACTCCAAAGAAGTTGATGACGACAATAAGAACGTAGAATATCACAACAAATGCAGCAGGGTTGATAGTCTTATCCCAGTACCGAATAGCAATAGCAGCAGCAACCAACTCTAGGGGAAGAATAATGATCCACAGCATAGCATAGTTCCATGCCATAGAGAAACCCCAAGAAGGATCAACAAAACGAGAGTTGTACGTAACGAAAGCACCAGAAACAGGAAAGGTTACTGCTAATTCACCAAGAGATTGAACAGTACAGTACATCATAGAACCAATCAAGAAATAAGCTATGAAAATACCTGCAGGTCCAGCCGTTGCCAATGCATTACCAGAACCAATAAACAAACCAGTACCAATCGACCCACCAATTGCGATCATTTGTAAGTGTCTATTCTTCAACGCTCTGGACAATGGCGCATTGGCAGTCATTACAGCAAGCTTCTCTACATCAGTCAAGTTTGGATCAAGGCCAACAACCTCGGTATCTATTCTCTTGAATGAGTCGAAGAATTTGGAAAACCCAGTTAATTTGGGCGCATTGTCGGCCTGGTCGAAGGCATCGATGTAAACACCTCCTTCCTTATCCAACGAAGAACCCTCGGCAATCTCTTTGGACCTAATATAGTTCAATTCTTTCTCAGGCATATTTGTGTCGAGGAGAAGTCAAAGCAGTTGAAATCATGTCAAACTGCTTTGCTTTTATAATATATATTCGATTCCCCATCGTGCCGACGCTCTGGTATAATTGTCCATTTAGCCCACAAACTCTAAAATAACTACAGACCCCAATAATACTAATTCCAGATAGTCAAGTGCCGTGTGAACCACATATCTAAGCCATTTTCGCAACAATTGTTACAATCATCTTTTGGACCCTCCCCTCTTAGAGTTCTTATCTGTACCACAAAAACATCTACTAAAACGTCAATACAAGCAGGTTACTCGTGTGTCTTGACAAAATCTTATTGTTGCCAGATGGTTTCAATACAACTTAACTTATCTATACATCTCACCGTATATTCACTCTCATATGTTCAGCTGAACTTTCTCTCGCATAAACCTCATACTTTTTCTATTCCCAAAATTGAAGATAAGAGTGTCCTCGTATCAGCTAGAAGTTTGGCTCTTGTGGTTTAGATTTACATGGACACTCCAGGGCTAAGCGATGACAGCATTGCGTCACCTGCGCTCTTGTCTCGAGAATTCTTATCTCTTAATATACTGCATTACAATTTGTACAGGAAACATAAACTTTTGGGGAACCCAGCGCTCCGGGTTCAAGTAGATGAAGACCAATGGCATGAAGGGTTATGCTATTTGTCCTTGCTGGGATTACGTGGAGCCTTCTAAGTTATTTGACATTCTTTTACTTTTCTTTCAGCAGTATTAAAGGCTAGTGTTTCCATGCTGGCATCAATAATAAGTTAGCTAATTCGATATGCAATAAATATGCAAGTGATTATGAGCCCCATAAATTTTGCTACTTGACTGTATCTAGAGTATCGAAATCGGGTTAATATCCCAGTTAGTATGGGCTGCAACACGAAAATTAATTTAAGCCACCTCCGTACCACAAATAAAGGAGAATTCTTGTTATCTTGATTGGTTTATATTCCTCCGTTATATGCTGAGCAAAGCATTGTGATGGTGGAAGTGATAAGAGTAACTTCCATTACATTAGGAAGGTCACACCTGGAATTGTCGACAAGGTTGACGTGAAGTGTACTTTTTTTTTTTTGGCTTAACTTCACAATCTAAAGTGGGGGTGCTATCTCAATTTGCCGTAGCATGTTCACAACAAGGTAATCCTTAATCAGCCTGGAATGCCTCACTCAAGACTACGGCTTAAAGAATTGGCTCACTTCTGAGTGTGATGATGAAAGTGAAGGAGATAAGTTGCGAAAGTTTAATTATGCCTTATTTTAAATGCCTATTGAAAAGGTTGGAAAAGGTTTCCCAAATCATATAGTGAAACTGACGACTCAATCTTCAAGTTTCAATTACAATATATTAAACGCAGTTCCTACTAATGAGTTAATAAATTTAACTTTTTACGATAAACCTCTTGAACACTGTTTCTGCTGAAAAGTAAAAACTTTTCTTGAGGAAATTGATTGTGAATGCAGAGAACGTGAAGATCTTGTTTATGTTTAGCTTTTCTATTGGAAAAAGAAGTATGTTGTGACAGAAAATTACGGAACTAAATTAGATATTTTCTTATCACTTTGGTGTTTACAAAGAATGAGTTAAAAAATCATTCTATTGGATGTTCTTTGTAGTATCCAGTCTGAAAACTTTGAATGAGTGTATCGATAAGTTAGCTGACTTGTAGTGATGCTAAGTGATAATTAAATTCACAATCTAACTTACAATGTCATTCTTATTTTACAATTTCTTCGACTAAAATGAGTTTGAGATCCACTCAGAGTACCTGGTAGGTTTTACTTATCAATAGTATCAGTACCCAGAAGTACTAGCTCTCACCTTTCTCACTAAAGCAAAAAAATTCAACATTTTATAACAATTTCTCAAGAAACGTACAAATATTTTCAAAACTAACTACAACAGCACACATCCAACTCAACTTCATGAACGCCGTCTGTTTAATGCACTAATAACATGATACATTCAAATGCATCAATTCTTAATTCTGTATTACCACTTCAACAGAATTGAGTATAACTTCAAATACGTAACTTCGCCTACTACCAATGCCTTGGTGAAATTATAATGCCATCAAGGCGAATTCGAGAACCAGAAAACAATAGAACATGAAATTCACACATTATGCGGGGTGCATCCGGCTCGTATATATGCTCGTATACCTGATGTTGCAGCTCAAGTACCAGCAAAAGTGGCTCTACTTTTAAAGCTCATTAAGGTTTGCATACATCCTCGACATGTACAACCGTTCCTGTTTGGTAGAATACTTAGAGCCGCACAAATTTCAGAAGCCGTTGTTTTAAGGCAAGGATGGAATTAGAAAGGTACAATTACAAAAACTGAGCTAACTCTCTCGCCTTCCTATATTATCGTGACAACTTATTGACAACTTCAATGTCATTCATCACAGAGTTCCAAACATAGCTTCTCAACTTTAAACTCTGGCTCCCAACTGCCAACTGCCAACTACCAACTGCCAGCTGCCAACCCCAGCATCCACAACCCAATCTCTCACCTCCACAATCTAGTTCCTGCATACCTGTCCCTTTCGCTTGAGTGGATCAGATTTCACCCCAAAATAGCACATATCAAAACAAATCAGAAGTAGAAAAGTGAAATTCATTTTAATACAAACAGCGTAAAGTAAGAGAACAAAGTTTGCTTTGTTTTTTTTACCAATCTTGTTAAGAGCTGATCTCAAGTCTTTTCAGAACTCGGAACTTGAGCTTTGGTTCAGAATACTGATTGTCTTGTCTAGGTCTTTGCATTATTCTTCATTCTAATTTTATTTCACAAGTCATGGCCACAACTAACATAAGCAATGAATACGAAGCATTGGAAGTCATTGGGAAGGGTTCCTTTGGTACCGTTCGTAAGGTCAGAGAGAAAGCAAACGGCAACATATACGTCAGAAAGGAGATCGAGTACACCTCTATGAATACCCAGGAGCGTAATCAGTTGGTGTCTGAGTTGAGGATTTTGCGTGAGTTGAACCAACCAAATATAGTCAAGTACTATAAGCATGATCATATAATTGACAGCAAATGCATACATATCTACATGGAGTTCTGTGACGGTGGAGACTTGGCTCAGGTCATTTCCAATTTCAAAAAGAACAAAGAACAAGTCCCAGAAGACTTCATCTGGCAGGTCCTTGTTCAAACATTACTTGCCTTGCATAGGTGCCACTACGGGATAGACGCCAAAAAAGTGAACTTGTTCCAGAATGCCGAGAAAGAACCATCCATAAACTCGGAAACTGTCGTGATCCATAGAGATATCAAACCTGATAACATTTTCATATTGAATTCAGGCAAAACCATTAAATTGGGTGACTTTGGGTTGGCCAAGATGTTGACATCGCAAAACGATTTTGCTAAAACTTATGTGGGTACGCCATACTACATGTCTCCAGAAGTGCTCCTTGACAATCCATACTCGCCGGTTTGCGATATTTGGTCGTTGGGTTGCGTACTCTATGAGTTATGTACTCTTCAACCACCTTTCCAAGCAAAGACGCATCTTCAATTGCAAACAAAGATAAAAAAGGGGGCTGTTCCGATGGACATGATCTCAGATAACTATTCCAACCAACTAAAATCAATTATTAAAGAATGCATTACAGTCGACACTGACCTCAGACCCTCGTGTTACGAATTATTAGAGTCTTTACCAATCAGATTCTTAAGGAAAGAAATGGAGCTCATTGAACTCAGTTCCAACTTGAACGACTTCCAGAAGCAACTTCTCAACAAGAACGAAGAGTTGAATAAGAAGGAGACATACCTTACTTCGATGGAACGAAAGGTCCAAATCCTGAGAGAAGATTTGGAAGACGAATTTGAAAAGCTTCAGAAAAAGTACAATGCACAGAAGCAACAATTTGAAGATGAACTAATAGAAGAATTTGAATTACGTAAAAGACAAATGGACCTAGAAGCAAAGGAAGTCCGCATTGGATATCAACGTGAGTTCAAAATGGTTGTTGAACAGGAAGTACAACAAAAACTTAAAGAAATATTAAGCAAACAGCTGCAGTTTGACTTGAACAGGAAAAAATCAGACCCTTCTTCGTCTGGTGTTGTCACCAGCAACCAACAAGTCTCGACAACACAGGCAAGAAACTTTTTGCATCAAAATTACATGGCCAGCAATGAGCAGGTAAACAAGCCTAGAGGACCCAAGGAACTTATGGACGACCAACAAATGAGAAGAAGTCCCTTGAAGGCTAGAAATGGGAACTCTCCAGTCATGTCTAGTAACGCTTCTATAGCGTCTGGACTGTCTGATGATTACGAACACCACATGCATCAGCAATACAAACCTAGAATGCAAGGGGCTGCATTAAAGAAAAGAGTAACTGACGAATTGGAAAGACTCAGTTTAGAAAAAAGGCACGTACCAGAGTACGAGGAGGTATACATGAGAAGGAACCGTCACTAGTTTGTATTATAAATATTGGATAGCGTTAATTATTATATTTGTGGTTAGAATGGCTGCAATTTTTTTTTGTTTGTACAAATCTTAGGTTATACAGGTTGCTAGATTCTTGCTTTAATGTTCTATCAATTGTTGGTGTTCTTGATGGGTTTGTACTTGGTTCATTCGAATCCAATGTATCGGCCCAACAATGATGCTGAATTGTATTTGAATAAAGACCAAAATTCCTACGAAGCGTTAATAAATTTCTTGGAGACATGCAAGTTTGACCACGATGTTGTACTAGACCATAAGTTGCTTAGCTACTTTCGTTCGTCTGTTAGCCAAGAGTCGCCTGTTTACTACAACATATTTCAAGAAAACAAAACGATATCACTTGATGTTTCACACCAGTTCAACAAGTTGAGGCTCTTTGAGACCAGTTTTGAAGGAAGGAAAGTGGGAGTGATAAAAGAACAAATTGAAAAGTCCTTGGGACTGGACCATTTGATATTGACCAAAGAGTTTAACGACACAAGAAGAACCTGTATTCTTGAACCGAATGATATAGGCAAAATCCGTTTTACTGGTGACTTGGTCATTGCTACAATCGAGTATTCAGTTGATTTGTTGGGAATGCAAAGCTTGCCCAACGTATTGAATTATCGCAAGGGGAAGCTTTTAATAAGCTTTCCAGTTTCAGGTTATCAGTACGAGTGTATCAATGGATATAATTTCCATGACTTGAGACATGACCAGTTTACAACCAAGTTTGAATGAGTTATATCTTTATGTTTATTTAATAAAATTCCTATTAGTTATCAGTCCACTTCTCATTTGTCAATGCTTCAAAGGCTTCAATATACTTGGCTTTGGACTTATCGATAATTTCTTGTGTCATGGAAACACCATCTTTGCCGTCCAACTTGTTACTTGTCAACCAATCTCTCAAAAATTGCTTGTCATAGGAGTCCTGGGAGGCTCCCAATTTGTAGTTTTGGGCATTCCAAAATCTCGATGAGTCTGGTGTTAAGACTTCGTCTACCAACACAATGTTGTCGTTCTCATCTAATCCAAATTCAAACTTGGTGTCTGCAATTATGATACCACGGGTCTTGGCAAAGTCCTTTGCTTTGGTATATAACTTAATTGCAATGGTTGCCAATTGGTCACACAAGTCTTTCCCAACGATTTCAGCAGCCTTCTCCGGAGATATGTTTTCATCGTGTTCTCCTTGTTCTGCCTTTGTGGATGGGGTGAATATAGGTGTTGCAAATTCTTGAGATTCAACTAACGATTCGCTGACAGGCAATCCGTGGACGGTTTTCTTGGTCTTGTATTCTTTCCAAGCGGAACCAGTGATGTATCCTCTAACAATGACCTCCAATGGAATCAACTTCATCTTTTTCACCAAAAGTGATCTACCAGCCAATTGAGACTTGTACTTTGGCTGTGCTAATTCCTTTGGTAACTTGGCAAACAACTCTTCATCAGAACCAACTGGTAGTATCAAATGGTTAGGAATATCTTTGGACAAGAAATCAAACCAGAACTCAGATAACTTGGTCAAGATCTTACCTTTTGAAGCAATCCCATTCTCCATTATAACATCGTAGGCAGATATTCTATCTGTGGCAACAAAGAGCAAAGAAGAGTCATCCACAGCATAGATATCTCTGACCTTGCCCCTGGCAATCAATGGCAAGATACCATCCAAATTAGTAGAGTGTAAAGACATGTTGGTTTGCAAAACTATTAAAAGTTAATACTTTAATTATGAGATGGAGAAGTTATATTGAAATTTTGACTCAGGGTGGATTACTAGCGCTACCATCCACGTGAAGTAACCGTTTTCAAATCATATAACACAAAATAAGGGAGGAGTACAAAATTTCAATTAAGCCACCACCCATATTCTCAAGTTGGAACCAATCATAACTTAAGGGAGTTACAGATCCACAGCCCACTCGGTCATCCAGCCCTGTATTTTTTTCCAAATTGCAAGAGGTGTGTTTGAAGTTAGAATGCTAAATTTAACCATCAAGTTAGCTGATCTTAGTAGCATAAACCACTTTAACTAAACTATCTATTCACACCATGAATTGGTGGTACCTTAGTAAAAAAGAGACGTGATACGCAAGACTTTAAATAGTAGATGTCAACATGGTAACTCATAACGCACACACTTGTAGGTATTTGTGTACGAATTGTATTTGATATTAACTACCCCATAGTGGCCACGCAACTATATACAAAACTGTTGTATTCGAAAAAAGGGGGCTGGACGATTGCACTACCTATGGAAAGAATATAAATAGTTACCTTAATCCGCAATTCATTTCCCTCTTCTTTAAGTCAATTGACAATCTTAAATAAATCAAATAACAAATATGTTCGGCTTTGGTGACCACGAAAACGTTTACGGAGAGAAACACGAAGGTAAGTTCTCTCACGAATTAGTCGCTGGTGCTGCTTCTTTCGAGGCTGCTAAGTTGTTCGAAGACAGACAAAGAAGAGAAGGTAAGCCAGTCAGCCACGCCTTTGCTAAGGAATTGCTCGCTGGTATTGCCGGTGGTGAAGTCGACAAGTTGTTCGAAACAAAGGGTTTGGACTACTTGGACAGAGACGAAGCTAAGAGACAAGCTCAAGACAGAGCCGTTCAAAACTACGATGATCACTACGGTCAACAACAAGAATGGCACCCAGACTCTCAACCTCCATTCGACTACCAAGACCAAAGATACAACTATTAGGTAAACAGTCTGGTTAGTGTTTAGTTAATAAAATAGTCTTTAAATACATTGTAGTAGTCAAATAAGCGAAATCTTTATAAGCTGTTCATTAAATGGTTGCAAAGCCAAGAAACTTCTACAATCTTCCATGCTGTGGCCAAAGAAAATAAATTGAATTAGGTTTTTACACGACTTTATATTTGGCAGCCATTTCAGAAAACTAGTATTAATGTTTGGTGTAGAGAGCTATTGCAATTCTAGAAGCACTTCTTGGCTGACTAGCTGGGCATTATAATGTACCCTGACGAAATCATATAACTCTTACAAAGTACCTGATGTAAACATATAAGTCTACGTTGCCAAATAGCAGATGTGAACAATACCTGGAACGGCAATATCCGTACCAACGAAAAGACTACCAACAAACCTGAGTCTGCAAACTGGTACACTGTAGACCAATTGGATAAAAGGTTTATCTTAGAATAGGAATTATAGGAATGTCCATAGGTAGTAGCCTAATTACTCATGAAGTAAAAATCAGGTTCACATAGTAGACTGGTAACAGACGCCACGACATCTCAACTTACTAGCTTCATCTTTCACTATAAACACCTGGGAAGACTATTCCATACTGGTGAGAGAAGAAATTAGAGAGAAGAAGGACACCTAATAAATACTCTCTTCTCTAAGTGGCAAACACTAGTACTCTGAAGGAAACAGAAATAAGTCAAAACTTCCTTATTCAAACACCTTTGTCAATTATGACCTCTACTTGCACATCATTCTTGATGATTCTACTACTACGAACTCACATTGACTATTGCCAATAAGACGCTGCTTAAGCGTAGAGTTACTTTTTTTTTTTTTTTTTTTCACTCCACCAAAACACAAAAATGCTTCAAAAAGTTGTAAGACGCGTCTTCATAAACAAATCAGTTACTTTTCATCAACTAACAATACAACATGTCTAGTACTCGTCCTGATCTTAAGTTTGCTGATAATGGTGACGAAAGACTGTACTATAGAAAGTACACCAACTTGCCTTCTAAAGATGCGTCTACTGTAAGAGTAGTTGACCATAATAATCTGGACTACTTTACTGTTTTAGACCTGGATGCAGACTTGATAGCTGACAATATCTTTAAAACCCAGCTGGTTATCAAGTACAATCAAGGTGGTAAGACACGTTATGTAACTATGGCCCCACAAGTGTTCCTTAATAATGTCCTCAAATTCATCATCATTGATAAACATATGAAGTTGGAAATATACAGCAACAAATCGTTTGAGTTGTTGGTTTCTGCTTCTCCAGGTAACTTGGAGCCACTTTCAAACTTATATGCTGTGAACTTGGAAGGAATGAACCAGGACTGCTCTAATCCTATCATTGCTGCGTTGAAAATGACATCCGGCAACCCTAAAAAAATCGGAGTGTCTTGTATTGACGTTTCCAACAACAGCATCCAGTTATCGGAATTTGAAGATAACGACTTGTTTTCCAACCTTGAAAGTTTACTCATCCAATTGGGTGTCAAGGAAGTTGTACTCCCTTCAAACTATTCACAAGAAGATGAAGAACAATTCAAATTGTTTCAAGTATTGAACAAAGTAAACAACATAGTGGTCAGCTCGATAAAATCTACACTCTTTAACAACTCAGATATAGAACAAGACCTTGGCAAGATCTTAGTCCTCAAAGAAGAAACTACTGAATTGAATGTGGGTTTAGTCTTAGCATCAAAGAGCATCAACTCAATGGACCACAGCTTATCTTTGAGCTGCACAAATGCCTTAATATGCTACTTGCAATTATTGAACGACAATTCCAACAGCTTCACGATCGACCAGTACAACTTTTCTTCATTCATGAAGTTGGATCTGTCTACAATTAAAGCATTGAATATTTTCCCAACCTCTGTCGGTACCCCACAAATCGCTGTTGCAGGACTGACTGCAAATATTACCTCAATATTCAGCTTGCTCAACAAATGTAAGACACCAGCAGGATCTCGTTTACTTTCTCAATGGTTAAAGCAACCATTGACCAACTTGAACAAAATTCAAGAGAGACAAGAGCTCGTTCAGTTATTGACCGATGATACAAACTTGAGAATGTACTTGACTAAAGACTGGCTCCCTAAAACTCCAGATATTAAAAGATTACTCAAGAAGATCAGCTTGAACATGAAAAAGTCTCTGTCTAATGAAAACAAGAAATTGGAGGATGTTGTTCGCTTGTATCAGTTGGTATTGATAGTTCCAGATTTGATTGAAATGTTGGCCACTATTGTTGAAGAGAATAACGACAAGGACATTGCAAAGTATGTCACAACTTACTGGTTGGACCCAATTAAACAAACCCACGAAACTTTACTCAACTTCCAGAGCTTGGTTGAAACCACAATTGACTTGAGTCCATTGGAACACCTGCGAGACTTAAACGCAGACTTTAATGTGAGACCAGAGTTTGACGAATCATTGATTGGAATAAACAACCAGTTACAAGAAACTAAGAATGAGATAAAGGAATTACATGAGCAGGTCGCTGATGACTTGAACGTTGACACAGAGAAGAAGTTGAAATTGGAACAACATGTCCAACATGGATGGTGTTTCAGAGTCACACGTAATGATTCGGTGGTTTTGAGAAACACCACTAAGAAGTACACTCAGTTACAAACGGTTAAAGCAGGTGTGTTCTTTACATGTAAAGCTTTGCAAGACTTGGCTGAAAGATTCAACACATTGAACCAGGAGTTCAATGTTAAACAACGTGAAGTCATCAAAGAAATTCTTGACGTCACGTTAACATACCAACTGCTCTTCCTTAAGTTGAACATGGCATTGGCACACGTTGATGTTTTAACAAGTTTTTCAAATGTTGCAATCATGGCACCAACCACCTTTGTTAAGCCAAAGTTACATCCAATGTCATCAAGTACAGAGGAAGCTGAGTTTAAAAACAGAAAGATACAACTTGAGGAATCAAGACATCCATTACTTGAAATACAAGATGATATTACATTTATTGCAAATGATGTCAACTTGTCCAATGAAGATAAATCATTTGCTATCATCACCGGGCCAAACATGGGTGGTAAGTCAACTTACATTAGACAAGTGGGAGTGATTGCATTAATGAGTCAGGTTGGTTCGTTTATTCCTGTGGATGAGGATAACTCTACACCAGAGATCCCAATTTTCGATGCTATTTTATCTAGGGTTGGTGCTGGTGACTCGCAATTGAAAGGTTTATCTACATTTATGATAGAAATGTTGGAAACATCATCTATCTTGGCTACAGCCACCCACAATTCGTTGATCATCATTGATGAATTGGGACGTGGAACTTCCACGTACGATGGTTTTGGCTTGGCTTGGTCCATTCTGGAGCATTTAGTCTCACAAACAAAGTGTTTTGCTTTATTTGCAACCCACTTTCACGAGTTAACTAAATTGTCTTCAATCTACCTGACAGTAGAGAATTTGCATGTTGTGGCACACGTTGAAGCAGAAAATGAATCAGACATTACTTTGATGTACAAAGTGGGACCAGGTATCTCAGACAAATCCTTTGGTATTCATGTTGCAGAGTTGGTCAAGTTCCCACAAAAAATCGTGAGCATGGCAAAGAGAAAAGCTGCTGAGTTGCAAGATGATCACGAAGAAGAAGCCCAAGTAAAGAAAACTAAACTCTCTCAAGAAGAGATCACAGAAGGAACTAACATATTGAAGGAAGTTCTTAAGAAATGGAGATCCGAATGCTTCGACGAATCCACACAAAAATGCAAGACCAGTAGCCTGGATGCTATTGCTAGACTTAGAAGCTTGGCTGAATCGGAGAACTTGCAAAATGATAAGTTTGTCCAGGAGATATTGCAAACATTGTAAAGATAACCAATTTAATAACCTATATTGATCTAACTAAATACCATGACCTGCCGACTAATAGTTATTTAACCAGATACACTCAACACACTGTTATCATATTGCCATAATTTCGGGGCATACAGTTGATGAGGATTAGAATCAATCTAATGCTGGTTCTCACTTTTTTCTATGTAAACATAAATGTCATTACGATGATTTTTTGCACCCTTTCGAGACGGCAGAGCCTTAACTGGTCCCGTTGCTGGTAAAGGTTTTGCAAAAGTTTTAAATATTTTTCTTTTCCTTTGCCAAAAACTCTTCGTCTCTTTGTTTTAAGAGTTGTACTTGTCTAAACTGAGCCAATCCCTGTTGGTCGATACATACGATGTGAGGGAAGCCGTATACGGACTTGAATTCGTAGAAATCCTGTGTTCCTTCAATGAAGCATTTCAAGTACAATTCAGCCAACAAGTAGAAATAAACACCTGTACCAGTTAAGATGTGCCACCAAGCGTGACCTTCTAAAATGAAGCCATACGGCATTCCCCAAGACCTTCTAGTGCTTCTTGCAAAGGAGCAGAAGTGAATATCCATGTTCCACAAAACGTAGCCAAGAAGGAAAATGGCCATTCCTTTCATCATTGTCCAATACAATACAGAACGGTCTTTTGGATCTTTCACTGCCAGTCTCAGTAACTGATAAGATTTCAAGATGATAAGGAGATTGAGGATTGCATATGCAGTTTGATGGATAGTTGGGTCTTTGAAGATCAAGTAGATCAACGTAAGTAAGTTAGCAGAAAGGAATACGGTGATCCCCACTTTCAATGATGTTTGCTTCGATTGATACTCACTGAACACAGACCAACATGGAATACATGTTGCATAGATCATAGGCAACTCGTCCAACAACTGGTACTGATACCTCAACGTCATATGGAACAACCACAGACCAATCCCAACAAGCATAAACCCAAACCCTGTGAAAATAAACCGAACACCTAACTTCTGACGAATACTGGTATTAATAAACACTCCAGCAATAATAATGAACATAGAATTGGTCACAGTGTTCAATGCCTCTGCTATGTAACTCGACACAACATAGTTCTCTTCACACCAATCAATAGTAGATGTAGGAATACCCCAGTACCCATCCGTCTGTTCCGGGGGATATGGAATAGCAAATGGAAACATCTATACTAATACTTCTTAATGAATGCAATCAAAACTTTTATCAATTGCTACGTTGATGTCTCTATACTTAAACTACTTTCTCTCTTTCAAAACCTCACCCTTATCATTTCTTTTAAACTACTCTATTAACTACGCAATTCCGACCCTCACACACAAAATCAAAGGGTCCAAAACGTGCTGGAAGGTAAAAATTGCAGTCACACTTAATTCAAGCCTTACAATTGGTGGCAAACTACGCCTACTAAATTCCTAGTTGTTGTACCATTCTAACCAACATTCATCTCTATCAGGTCTTGTAGTGTATGCGTCGAACATTTCCATTTTGTCAAAGTCCAGGCTTGTTTTGGTAGAGCCAGGGCCAAGGTTTATAGTGTGAGGAGTTTGGGTTATGTCACACCACTCCGGACTGATTCGGGAATAGTACTTGTGGTATAAGTTAGCGATTGCAAGTTTCATTTCAATGAGCGCAAGGTTCATACCGAGGCACATTCTGATCCCCTTTCCGAATGCCATCATGTGTCTATGTTGCTCCTTGAGCCTCTTTTCATATGTTTCTTGCAGCTCTTCCAGATATTGTAGCCATCGTTCTGGAATGAACGAGTCTGGTTCAGGAAACACCTGACTCCTTCTGTGAAGTGAGAATGGCTGGCAGGAGACTGTTGTACCTCTGGGCACCTTGACTGCTACGTTGCCATCACTACTACTCCCTCTCGTAACATGCACAGTATACGACGTATCTGTCACCCTGGGCTCAGCCCCTGGAATGGCTGCATGTGCTCGTAAAGTCTCTAAGAGTACGGCATTCAAATATGGTAAATTGTCTACTGAAGTCAAGTCCGTGATCAATTCCTCACCTTCAAACTTGTCCTTTAATTCTCGTTGTAATTTTTTTTGCAAGTCCCAATTGCATGGTCTCAGTAATTGATAAGTGAGATAAGTGAGTTGCACGGCTGTTGTTTCATGTCCTGCAAAGATATTGTCTGATAATAATGAATATGCAGCTTCTCCTGTGAATCCACAATTATTGAGAACTCCCAAGGTACATGACTCAGGTCTATTCGATTCGGCGCTTCTGTACATTTTGAGCTGCCACTTTTCAAGTTCTTCAGAAGCTTGAGCAATATCAGTAGGGGCTGCCCAGCTCCAAAATCGAGGTGCAAGTGTAGTCCAAAACATCATACTGGAAACCATGCGATGTTTCATGATAATATGCCTATCCTTTTGGTTAATCAAATAATCAGACCCGTTGTTTTCACCCAACTCAAACAGTGTGACAACATCCATAGCCAATGCTGAGAACAACGAATAGACATCCATCCCCATATTTTCACGAGGCTCAAGCCACCTTTCTTTCTTATAGCCTTTGCCATGAGGATTATGCTCAGAACGGATATTGATATAATCAGGCTCCTCTCCACTCACCGAGTTCTTCTCAACACAATACAACAAGTCTTGAACTTTGCTCACAAGCAATTCCTGGCTGTTTCTGAAAACAACACTCTTGCTGTACAACCCCATAATCATCTTTTTCAACTGCAAATGGCCCCTATTCTCCAAGGTTGCAAAGATGTTGGGTTTACCATGGTTGGCAAAGTTGGCATAAAAGTCCGACTTGGGCATATTCTTCACGTAAATATCATGTAAGTACTTGGTATCATTGAAACTGATCAGAGTTGGCGACAATAAAACAACATCACCATACCTCTGGTGAAGCTGGTGGACTCTTTGTACCCATCTATTACTTTGTTGTCCATACAAACTAGGAATCACTGAAATTCGATGAAGATAAGGACCAGGTATATCACGTAACGGAGCAAACCAGAATGGATAAAGAACAAAGTAGTATACGGTAGCATAAACTACTACCACCACCTCAATAAGAATATAATGTTCACTTAAAAGCTCGGCAATCATTGGCCTCTCATTTGTTGGCCAATGAACTCGTTATATAGATAATGAGGACGAAATCTGTTTCCTTTTTCGGTGTCCCCATACTATCTAAATTGGGGATTATCGCGGGAAAATTCCGTTGATCTTATCAGTTGTAGTACTCAGAAGGAAGGTCACCTCTGGAAGTGAGCTGAGCAATCCAAATGTACACGAAGCACCTCAGATTTTGTCTTACTATGAACATGTAAAGAATCTAGTTAAAAATAACACTGGCCTTTACGTTTCTCGTTTGCAAAGTAATCGTCCATTCTCTAATCATTTGTGTATCTAACAAGCATTCAACTTTTAAAGGAACTCATCATTTAATAGGACTATTCGAATTTTCTCTTCTAGATGATTTAAGGGCCCCTAGGCTACCAACTAACGACTCAGCAATGTAATTTTCTTGTATTCGCTAAATGGGGGCCAATATAAGGCATACTCGTAGACGACTAGAGCTCTTTGCTAGGGGAAATGAGATTAATGGAGGCTAGTTTTCGTAGATCAAATCTTAAAGTATATATAATTAAGAAATATTTTAAATCACAACATACTTGTTGCAGAGTTCATGTACTGAAAGAGTATCCGATGCTTCTATTAGAAGCAAACAACTTTAACTCCTCAATCTTAATATTCAATCTTGTTTTGGTAACGTCAACTCTTCATTGAATTAATTAACACCCGTACCTCTTTATCTGGTTAATCATTTAAATACGCTATTTATTTATTCCATGAATAATTCAAAAAACTTAACAGACTACTGTCAACAGAAGAACAGCTAACTGGAACAAGCATAAACTGAAAGAGCTTCGAAAGTTCATCTGCTTATTCAATTTCCCATCTTCTTACAATTGTTGTACATCACCATATTCATAAGCTAATAATGCGATTGAATCGAATTCAGTGAAGATTGCATTTGTAGGACCTTTGGGAGTGTAAGTGTCATATTGATACTCATAATTTATATGGGAAAATGGAAACCAGGGAATCTCTAGGTTTTTTAATGGATTCTTCGCCCATGAGGCAATAGTAATCAAACAGTACCCCTATTGTTTGATATGGCAACAGTTCACTTTTCAATTTCGAATGAATGTCATAAACTAGTATTGTACAGAACAATGAAAAAATATTAAAGCACACATTATCAATTCCAACCAACAAATAAAAGTAAGATCAAATAGTGTAACTTATACTCTGCAGAGAACAACTGGGAGGGTGAGAATACTTTGTTTATCAATTGGAAGATGAATGTACGATACTTGCAAGCGTATTGTGCACCTGAATTCTGAGCACTGATCCTGTCAAATTTTAGGTTGCAAAAGTCTCAGACAAATATGCTGCAATGATTGGCTTTATAGCAAATATCCCTGTCATTCTGTATGCTACCAATTTTTCTGTCATTTACTTACAAGCAAGATACTATGGCTGCGTAGTAAATTTGCGACCACCACAATCCAAGCTGCCTGGCAAGTTTCAATTTCTGTGAATAATAGGATTCATTTCGTAGTTAATCTTGTAGTTGGGAAAATACGATCACGTATTTATTTAACTGTGGAATGATGTACATTGCTACTTTTAATGACGTTGTTCTGTTTCATCTTATATAACCTGACAAGCTGATTATGTCGCAGCCTTAAACCTTATTCATATTTTGATATTTGACTAATTCGTTTTAACTGTTTATTGTCATTACAAACCCACACTGAGTAATAGAATCTTTTAGATTACTCTTAGACCAGAACCATTAGTTATGGTAGCTCAGAAATATTGTTTCTCTCCTTCTCCGTCGTACTCATTTCCCTATAACCTCTGTCACATTCCTCTCACACCACTCTTTTTATTCCGCACATAAATATATATTTTTATTAACATATATTTCCAAACATAATTATAAAGGACCATCATATCCAGGGCTACACCTCTTAACGACCTCTACATCGCATTCTTCCAGGCTACCGCATCTCTTTCTCACCCTGGTTTCACATGAGCAGTCTCCTCCATAGAGAATGCAAGGTGGGATTCTAACATCTGGTTCGTTTTCAATTGCCATAGCTGTCACCCCAGCCATTGCAACCAGCAATAAAATTGTAATACTATTAAGCTTCATGTTGAGTTATTAGAAGTTGAATGAAAAAAGTTGACTTGTAAGAGCGAGTTTTATACCTGATATGTAGTATCCGAGTTTCTCTTCTCTAAACTTAGTTTATTAACTTGACTTAGCCTGACTTCTTTAATAATTCTTTGACAGGAAACCGCAGTCTTAAATACATACAAAAAGAAAGGTTAGTTGATGATTGTAACAGATTGTAGCGCGCGTCCATGAACAGCCTTTTCCATAAACGGCTTTGGCAAAACCACGAGATAGGTTATTAACTGCAAAGACGACTTTATTCTGAGCAATGGAAGAAATGGAAATATGTGCCTGCCACCACAAAGTTATTTGCTTCTTACTAAATAGTAAAGACAATAAATCATCCTTTCAGCACTAATATACGAGTAAGCTTGCATATTCGTCGAGTATCATCAAGATAACATTGATATTTTATCATCTCGGAATTATTATTCTGTAATATAAATGAGAATGTAAGCTTAATAGATATATTAGTTTCAGAAAACTTACAACTTTAAGATGGCAGCCTTGGCTGCTTTGCATATGTTCTATATGTGTATACGCCAATTAAATTACTAGCTTAATTACTCTCTCAATATACGACGACCGATTCTTATATGCCCATTTACCTGAATTATTGTGTAGGGTTACGGTGTAACTATTAACAGGTTAACAGTCAAACTAACAATAATTAATAAGATAGCTATTTGAGAGCACGTTGTTGTTCAATACAATTTTTGATCTTCGCTAGCTATAGATTTCAAGTAAAATGGATGCTTTGAACTCGCTAAAGGAAGGACCACATGTGGTTTTCAAAATTGCTACTAAATTGCTACTGCTACCCCAGCTATATAGTATTAATATTTTATAGCGAATCGTCACTTTAAAAAAGTTACCTGCTGATGAGGAAAACAAGTCGTAAATAATAAAATCTACGCTTAAGCAAAGCAATTGACTACTACAACCATTAGATACACTTCTAGTTATTGAGTTCAAGGGGATGCCCCTAAACTTTTTAATACTCAACCTATAGTCACCCCTATTGTATCTGTACTGGTTTTTGAAGCGAACTTCCAGAGCCGAGAATTCTTTACCTGATAACTATATTTTGTACTTATCCAACCCCAAGTTAAACATAATAGCTTTCTAGTGTTAGGCGTATACACACTAGCAGACAAAAAACAAGTCAACAGCATTTCGAGGACTCGAAAGATTACGGCTTCTTCCAAAATGCTACCAAAATAATACGCTGCTGAGGTGAAGTCGGTAGTAGTAGAAACACTCTCAAAAATAAGAGCAACATGTGCAATTTACAAAAGTATATTAATAGCTTGAAGTTCTTTGTTTTGAAAGGACTCTTCGCCGTACCATACCAGCTCATAATGCTTCTACCCTTTCAATTTATCGCATTCAATTAATATCGCTAGGGTGACTCGCTTTTACACCCCATTATAATAAAATTTTCAAGTGTTTCGCTAAAAGGATGCCATGGTGAAAATACTCGCAAGTGGCAAAATCCAATCCCTAAGACTGATTCCACTCATATAGTTTTCTTTGCACCTGGTGCTGTTCCTCTTTAATATGCTAATTAAAGCAAAAGCAACTAAATTCATAATCCTAACTATAGTTGTGTCAAACTGGAAATGAGCTGATTTTTATTATTTAGAAGTTTTGCATCCAATGACCTCCTAGTGTATTTGGGTTTATATTAGGATTTCCGTTCATTTGGAAGCACAGCTATCGACTTAAACAATAAGATGCTACTTTTGCCAGGATACTCCCATTTTCCCTATAGCATGTGATTGATTCTTGCTATCAACTTCAACATTTGTAAGTTTTAAATTCACATAGTTTTGAATTACTGTCCTCTTTTTACTTCCAAAAGTGTGAAGTTGGTATAGTATACTACTCTTATTAAGCAGACCTCAAAAGTTGTCAGTGATTATTTGAATAAAAGTAAGAATTATCTGTAGAAGTAAAACTTGAGTTACCGTACAACGTGCGATTAGATTGGACGACACCATTAAAAGCCAGTGTACCGTCAATAATCATCTCCTTTGTAACTTGCAAGTGGAACCGATGGTACTATCTTCTCCAATGTAAACATATTGCCGATTGGCCGACTAGCCGTACCTCACTTTAGAACAATAATCAACGAGCGAAAAAAAACCCTACCTGATGCAACCAGATAACTGCATGGCTGCAACATGTCCTTGTCGTATTTGATAATACTTTGAAGATTGGAACGTGCTTTTCAATTCTGAGCACTGATACTGCTAAAGATTGTTCAACATTAGCTTGCTCATCCAAAGTATTTACCTCTCAGTTTCATTATGAAATAGAACTTATATTACTATTCGAATACTCTTCATGTATGGATACTGTTAGCTTCATACTGTTTTGCTTGAAGACTACTATAGTTTGACTGCCATAATTTTAATCGTTTTTAGTGGAACGGATTTATGTGTCAAAGATAATTCGAGTTGAAAAATAATTTGACAAGATTTCCATTTTGCACCCATTAAAAGTTTCGTAGTAAAAAACTATTACTACTGGTACCTTTACTATGGTATAGACAACGATTCTTTTCTAATTAGAAAATTCATATAAACTTCTGCAGTAGTATAAATAAAATAGCGTAGGCACTTACAAATCATCTTCTGTAGTGTTCAGCAGATACGAACAGATATGAAAAAACTCTTATCCTCTAAAATCTTGTTGCCTTGGGCTCAGCTGCTCCTTTCATCGAGCCTTATTCTACTCCAAATCTTAAATGTGTTTTTGAATGGAGAGATTAAGGATCTGTGGCCTCCATGGTATCCAATAGACCCACGTCCTGACTGACTTCTTTATCATATGGTTTTATTTACATCAGGGAATTAGACGACTAGGCCGAAATTAAGCTCGAAGACGTCAAAGTGGCAACTAAACTTCAGACTCCTACACTGAAACGAGTTCTTTCAATGCAACTGAGATTTGGTACCAAAATCAGGTATATTGGGCTTATACGCAAGATAGAAGTAGCATGTAACTACGGTACAATCTCCTGTTGGAGCCCGTACCACAGAGTAAATGCACCAATCAAGAATTCATACAAGTTAGATTGCAGTGTTGGTTACAACAGTGTCAATTGTGACAGAATTGTTGTGCAAAGAAGAAAAGAAAGCCCCTAAACTTCAAAAGGTACAAGTTCAACATAATACTGTCTTCTTCATATTCCCTAGGTATTTTTATTCGATGTCCTATAGTTTTATACAAAGTTCTAACCTCATATGTCAGTATTGTATCCAAATTTACAATTTAAAACATTTTTAACTCTTATCTCAATCCTGGTACAAAACTAAGTGAGGTTTTCCAGCTCAACGAATACCTTTTAGAAAACATGTTCAGTAAGAATGAAGAATAATTAACAGTACTTCTTAGTCGCCTAGTCATGAAAGCATACTCTAATTAATAAGAAGCTACTGCATTCTTCATATTTGACTACAATCAATTCATTAACGTTAAACTCGTTAGAATAAATATTCTATAAACATCACCAAAATCTACTATACCTTCTGTTCTTCAAGCAAATGAGTAAACTTATCAGTTTGATGAATACCACACTCTGTTTTTGCTCTGCCCTTCCAGCGGCCGGATCTTTCATCTTCTCCGTCTGCTACAGGCGAGGTTGAATGCCAGTCTCCGACGGACTTATATCCCAAGTCAAGCAACTCATTGTATGGCACATTGTTAGAGTCAACGTATTTCTTGATTTCTGCAAAACTCAATTTACAAAGTGGGTTAATCTTGTATGTTCCAGACTCCAGTTCAAATTCAATGATTGGAAGTTGGTTACGTGCTCCTCCCTGTGAACGTCTTCTTCCAGTCAAAACAGCCTTGACTCCAAGCTCCTTGAACGCACGTTGGATCGGTTCCACCTTCACCAAGAAGTCATACTTCTCTTCATCTGTTTGCCATAACTCGTCACCATACTTGGATACAAATTCAGTTTCTGTCTTGACTCCCAGTGGAGTATACGATATCACCTTGATAGGCTTATACTGAGTCTTCACCTTTTCCACCAACTCAAGCGTCTGTGGAAAATGATAAAGTGTGTCCACAAATATTAAATCAACGCTGGTATTCAACTTAGAGATCATATCTATAGTGACCAAACCAGTAAGGCCAAATGCTGTCGACTGATAAAGTCCGGTTGGGAATGTCTCTATCGCCCATTGTATGATTTCTTGAGGTGTAAAGGCCTCAAGCTGTTCGTTTATCTTCTTCAAATCCAAACCTGTCATTGTTAAACCCTGTTCCTACTGATACTTCTTGGAGTTGCTGAATTATAAATCATTTTGATTAGAAATTCGTATGGCGATGACTAAATAAGGTTATGCAATGTCATGCAATGTCATGTGATCGCATATGATTATGTATGATTATATAAGCTCAAAACAGACCAATAGGCTGTACAGTAATGATAATTCCCTGATGTAGAAGGCTTTAAGGCATGGTTTCCTTCAAAGGGTCTTGAATCACCGTTGTTATAACTCTAAGCTGAAAAGAATTTCTTCAGTTCACTTTTGTCTGCACTTTTAATTGAAAAAGTGGTGAATTATGAGTATATGAACAAAAAGGTCTTCAAAACATTACGAGTCAAAGTAGAACATTAGCCATTTATTATTGTCCTTTGTACGGCTGCAAGCTCAAATGGCCAATTATTATTACGTCATACTTTCTATCTGGTTAATTTGAGTTCCAAGATTGTTTGAACCGGACCACCCCGGCTCTTCTAGAAAATGATTTTCTTGAACGGGTTGTTCATGGTGATGTTCAGTGTATCACAGACAAGTGGAAAGAAACAATCCGAGGCGCACGAAAAATACCTCAGATATAATCTCAACTACTCAGGTTAACTTGAGCAATGATATTAATCAATTCAGAAACTTGGAGAGTGCACAATTAAAGTTAGATATCATTACTAATGAGCTCTCGAGACCAATCATACAGCTAAGTCATCAATACTATTTTGTATATAATATTTATATGGCTGCAAATTTTATTTGTTGACACGCTCACAAAGCCTTAGATAAATATAGCTAAACAAAATCGTATGAAATGGCTCCCGGGAGATCTGCAGTCCGTGGAATGAAACCGCCAGGGTCTGTTATTCTTGAGCTAATTAGTTGTGTAGCCATTCCAATACCCACTTGCAACTTAAAGCAAGGGTATTTACAAAACGTACAACAAACATTCACACAATTAATCATAAATTTATCATCAAAAATTGCTAAACGTAAGGGTATGATCATGCTCAAGAACACTTTGAATCTCCTCTAGGGTCTATGCTTGCTCTCACTGGACCCGCCAACGTCCACGTCCACATTCCTTTTGCCCAATGCATATTCACGTGTGCCCTGATTTTTCGCTTTCCTTCAGACCGCAAAACCCCCGGGCGACAGAGTTCCTTAACGGTGGAACTTTCTAGACTTATTCAGTTGCTCGGTGGCCCCATTCGAACATAATGAGTCAATATCCCACGCACTCAATTTGTGAGTTGGTTAGACTCAATTGAGTCACCAGTCGATTGTCACTTCATTGTCACTTCCTCTCGAGTCAGTGGGCAGTCACCACGAGTAGCTTCTCCAGCATCTCGCTTGGGTGGATCGGTACGTTTCCTGCATAATCAACTCCGAGTAGTTGTATGACATCAGGTGTTGGTGTAATAACCACCGTCATGCTATGCCAATTACAGTGGAGTGTAGATGTCCATAAGCAACCCACAGTTTCTCTGCCCACCACAGTGTGTCAAACGTTTTTGCCATCACGCTAAACCCCTGCCTCACCTCACCACAGTATACCAATAACTCATTTTTTTTTCACGGATCAATGATGTCCAGTTTGAGATTAATATAAATACCGTTGAAATTCCCCCCAATATACAAATTCTTTCATACCTTCTTTCTTCAATCAATTGATTAGAAATAAATATATAAACATGGCCGTCACTAAAGTCTTTGCTCGTTCTGTCTACGACTCCCGTGGTAACCCAACTGTCGAAGTTGACATCCACACTGAATTGGGTTTGTTCAGAGCCATTGTTCCATCTGGTGCTTCCACTGGTATCCACGAGGCTTTGGAATTGAGAGACGGTGACAAGAGCAAGTGGTTAGGTAAGGGTGTTACCAAGGCCATCTCTAACGTTAACGACATTATTGCCCCAGCTTTCATCAAGGCTAACCTTGACATCACCAACCAAGAAAAGGTTGACGAGTTCTTGAACTCCTTGGACGGTACCCCAAACAAGTCCAAGCTTGGTGCTAACGCCATCTTGGGTGTCTCTTTGGCTGTTGCCAAGGCTGCTGCTGCCCAAAAGAATGTCCCATTGTACCAACACTTGGCTGACATTTCCGGTGCTAAGCAAGACAAGTTTGTTTTGCCAGTTCCTTTCCAAAACGTCTTGAACGGTGGTTCCCACGCTGGTGGTGCTTTAGCTTTCCAAGAATTCATGATTGTCCCAACCGATGCCCCAACCTTCTCTGAAGCTTTGAGAATCGGTTCCGAAGTCTACCACAACTTGAAGTCCTTGGCTAAGAAAAAGTACGGCCAATCTGCTGGTAACGTTGGTGACGAAGGTGGTGTTGCTCCAGATATCGGATCTCCAAGAGAAGCTTTGGACTTGATCACCGAGGCCATTGCTGCTGCTGGTTACACCGGTAGAATCGGAATTGCCTTGGACGTTGCCTCCTCGGAATTCTACCACGACAACAAGTACGACTTGGACTTCAAGAACCCAGAATCTGACCCATCTAAGTGGTTGACTGGTGAACAATTGTCCGACTTGTACGAAGAGTTGATTGCTGAATACCCAATTGTGTCCATTGAGGACCCATTCGCTGAAGATGACTGGGATGCTTGGGTACACTTCTTCTCCAAGGTTGGTGGAAAGATCCAAATTGTTGGTGATGACTTGACTGTCACTAACCCAATCAGAATCAAGACTGCTATTGACAAGAAGGCCGCTAACGCTCTTTTGTTGAAGGTCAACCAAATTGGTTCTCTTACCGAGTCCATCAAGGCTGCTAACGACTCTTACGCTGCCGGATGGGGTGTCATGGTCTCCCACAGATCTGGTGAAACCGAAGACACCACTATTGCTGACTTGTCTGTCGGTTTGAGAGCTGGTCAAATTAAGACTGGTGCTCCAGCCAGATCCGAAAGATTGGCCAAGTTGAACCAAATCTTGAGAATCGAAGAGGAATTGGGTGACAAGGCCATCTACGCTGGAAAGAACTTCCAGACTGCTAGCACCTTGTAAGTATGTCTATTGAATAGATAATGATAATGTATTTTAGGAAAGCTGAACTTTGCTACGTAGTAAGATCTCACATGCTTAGCTTGTGATGTATTGAATTTTTGAGTTGCATATTATAATAAAATAAATTTTGCAACCACTACTGTCTTTATTTTAAGAAGGTAGAATGAAGTGCTCAGATATAGCCTTCTTTATCCCATGGAAATGACCTCTTCATTGCACATAGAGGATTGACGATGTGCTTCCGGTTCTCAAAATTCACTACCACATTTACGCACTGTTACCTGCGCGATCTTCATTTCACCATATTCTATTAGTCCCAACTGGTATTGCAATCCCATTTCACTAACAATTTTCAAGCTAAAATTATTGATTGACATATGCCAATGGTGTCACCTTATAAAATGTCACAAACATCATAATCAATATAATGGAAAGCAATCGACTTTGTTTCGTTACCATTAGCTCTGTGATTTCTTCATTAAACACTTCATCTGTATCTTAATATCAGCACTATCAAATAAATTGCAGTTTCATTTTGTTCAAATTTATTAATTTGAATATACTAGTACTATTTCATATTTATTGTGAATAACTCAATCTTATTTTACCCCATTGGTTCATTATCCATTCCATTTCTTCTACTTGATACTCTGTGTTCTTCGTCTCTGTAGTTGAAAACACTACTTCGTCGCCAATAACCACAACAATACCATCACCTATTGTAACTGTCGTAGTACTGTCGTCGAGCTTTTTTAAACAATACTGCGTCCCTAATACCTCAAGTTGAATAAACAGTTGAACACGAGAATCCACTAAAATAGGAACTCATTTTGTTATAGTATTCCAGAATGGAATTTGCACTTGAGGTTTACAGTTATGAAAAGATCCACATGCTAAGTAAGCTCGCCTATAACTCTGGCCCCACGCCTCTTCACCCATGGATCGGTTTAGTTTTGCATCGGGTGCAACTTTACAATACAAAATGGCACAAACTAAACTTTTGGGAGCAAACCAAAAATAAAACGTAGGCTTTTTGTATGCCTAATACACATATAGCAAGTTGAGATTGATTGTGTAAGGACAGGCAGGACGAGTAGTAAAAAAGTATGATTCCGCCCAGGATCGAACTGGGGACGTTCTGCGTGTTAAGCAGATGCCATAACCAACTAGACCACGCAACCATTTGATAGAATTTTTGACGAACTCTGTTGATGCTTTTATTGTTTACTGGTGAACATACACAAAACAAAAGTGAAGAGTTAACTCAATTTGTTTGGGTTCTGCTTCTCTAAACTCTTTACACTCTGAGGGACATTACCCAACATAATCAATGATTGTAAACTGAGTTTGCGTAATTTGGTGCTCAAACATGGATTTAGATTCTTCTCTAATTTTAATAACTTTTGCGTATTTTCTTCAAATAAAATGGAAAATAGCTTTGGAAAGGATACAGATGTTTACAATTACATATAACTTTATTCATTAATTCTTTACATTCATAAAGATTTAGACGTTCTAGTTTCAACACCAAAAATTGTCTCATAGTTCTAATACTAGTAATCTCTATTATCTCTATTCTTCAAATTTCTTTAATCCCTCCTCCAAGTACTCAATGGCTTCAAAGACCTCCACGAAATTATTGTACAAGGGTAAAGGTGCCAATCTAATAACATCTGGTCTTCTCTCGTCACAAATAACACCCTTGTCATGTAAGTACTTGAACACAAAATCCATAACACCTGTTTTCGTTGGGTGTGCAAACAACAAGGACAATTGAGCACCTCTTTCTTCTTTGTTTGATGGTGTCAATATTTTGAATCCATATTCGCCTTCATTTTTGATAAAGTATTTCGATTTCACGAGCAATCGTTCAAGGAAGTCAGTCAATTCAATACTTTTTTTACGTAACTGAGGAACTCCTCCGTGCTTTGCAAATACCTCCAATGAAGATTTAACAGCTACTACATCGATAACCGAAGGGTTGGATTGTCTGTACGATAAAGCGGACTGTAATGGATCGAATTTTTCCAACATCTTAAACCTTTCTTGGCTATTATTTCCCCACCAGCCAGCTAATCTGGGTTTGAAGTCTTCAGTGGAATTGTTGTTGGTGTACTGCTCATGTACATAGATCCCGGCAATACCTCCTGGACCAGAATTTAAATATTTGTAAGAGCACCAAGCAGCAAAATCTACTCCCCAATCATGTAAGCTAAGTGGCACGTTTCCAACTGCATGAGCCAAGTCCCATCCGACAGCGATCTCAGGGTATTTGCTCTTTGTATGTTTGGTGATTTCTTCTATTCTGAAGTATTGACCAGTGTAGTATTGAATACCTGGGAAGCATACTATAGCTAACTCTTCAGAGTGTTTGTCAATTGCGTCTAATATATCCTCAGTTTTCAAATATGTCTCAGTGGAAGGAGTCAACTGGATCAAGTGCTCTTCATCGTATCCAAACAATTTCACCAAATTAAGGAAAGCATAGTAATCGGAAGGGAATGCTTGTTTTTCAAATAAGA
Organism: Kodamaea kaohsiungensis (nom. inval.); assembly: GCA_030558205.1. NCBI lineage: Eukaryota > Fungi > Ascomycota > Pichiomycetes > Serinales > Debaryomycetaceae > Kodamaea > Kodamaea kaohsiungensis (nom. inval.). The sequence continues at coordinate 21,457 of JAJMRZ010000040.1, read as the reverse complement.
TTTTAGTTCTTTTACCCTTTGGCTTGTAGAAATGAATCAAAAGTGCATTTAAGTTACTAGTAAGTGAGCCCATGACAGCCACTTCATTCTCCTTAGCACCAACAATCGGAGCTATCAATGGCAACAAGGGTAAGTCAATATCAACCCAGGGAGTTAAACCGTCCCCTTGGCCAGGGTGATTGAAGTGCGACTCGACACCTCTTTGGCTCCAAGCATCTAATTCTTTATTTATGGCGACCTTTGTAAGCTTTGGCATAAGACCAAGGGAGTTTCCACATAAATAAATAGACTCCTTATCAGGAGACTCTGGGTTAGAAATACCTAAGGTTTTGAAGGTTGGAATGGCGAACTCATCTTTAAAGGTGGGATACCTTTCATCAAGTAATTTAGCTTCCTCCAATGACATTTGGTGGAGTTTTTTTTATGATTCATAATAAGATCGGAGATGAAGAAGTTAATTGCGGAGAGTAAAACAGCCAGAGTACTGGTTTTGATATTGATGTACAGATAATAAGGAAAGAGTGGCGATTTTATTGTTGAAGAGGATTGTAGAGTGAATAGAAAAGGTTCAATTCATAGATGTTTAATTATATAGATTTAAAGTAATGAGATCAAGCTTATAAACCCGGAGCCTTAATTTTAGCTTAATTGAACATTTTCAAGACAAATGAGAGTGCCCCGACTCATAACAGTCTAGCAAGACCAAAGCCGTACTTTCTAATTTCATATCATGCTGATTGATATAAGTTTTGCCTATTCACCAGTAGCTAACATTCTTTAGTATGAAAAATTCCCAGACCAAAAAAATCGAAACCAACAATGATTCATTCAATCTTAATATGTAAGTTAACCAAGTTCTACATCGTTACATCAGAGTACTAACAACCTTTAGTTAACCAAGATGGACTTCCCCGTTTGATGAAGTTCTATACACCTGTTGATTTGGCTACACAACGATTACTCTTACAACAAGTATACCAATTGGTACTGGTGAGAGAGGACTCACAGTGCTCGTTCATAAATGCGCCACTGCTCTTGGAAGACGTGGACGATCTTAAAGTCATATACAGACACTATGCCCGGTTGTACTTTGTGTTTGTGGTAGACGACCAGGAATCTGAGTTGGGAATAATAGACTTGATTCAAGTGTTTGTTGAATGTTTAGACAGGTGTTTCAATGGAGTCACCGAAGTGCATTTGATTTTCGGTTGGCAGGTGTTGGAGACAGTCTTAGAGGAGATTGTACAAGGAGGAATGGTGATAGAGACGAATATCAAAAAGATTGTGGCTGCGGTGGATGATGCTAATAAAGGTGGAGATGCTAAGGAAACAAATAGATTAGGTAGTTCGATATTCTCCGTCATAGGTGATAAGAAGTTTTGGGGACAGTAACCAGGATAAACAAAGAGAGAGAGATTATAGAGGATCTAGTTTTGAGGATATCAGGATGGAAGATGTTGAAGTTGAATTCAATATTAGAAGACATTTAACTAGACTGACGAGGGTGGAAGATAATAGCTAGAGTATGGAGGAGACTACAAGTACTTCTGATTCGAAGTACTCATTTATACTGCAATTGCAATACTCGAAATTCACGGATTAGTTAGAGATGATCTAAAATAAGGCACAACTACATGGAATTCAGAATTATAGAGGAGATATATTATGATCACCTACATCGATTCAGTTAACATAGATTGTATATACAAGATAAATCAAAATTAATAACAGGGTTCTAATAAACGTAAAGTGGTGAATTCGAGCACTTTCTGATAAAATGATCAAGATGATCGTGACATGGTCACGATCACTCAACTCTCTCTCTCACTTGATGGATTACCTCCAAGACAAATAACTTCCCCAACCCTTCTTTTTCTTTAATTGTTCGACCTCATTCAACTCGTCCTTAGCTGCATCCATTTGTTTCTGCAACTCTTCTTCAGCTTTCTTCCTTTGGACTTCCTTATAATCCACAATCTGTTGGTTATAATTACGTTGTTCCTTATCAAAAGGGGAACCAATGCTACCTGTTTTCCATATCGGATCGTTTGACTTGGATGTTTCCATTGCAATACGCATCACTTCTGCTTGTTCAAGTCTTCTCAATTCTCTAGTAGATTCATATTCTGCTCTAACTTCTGGGGAAAAAGCTGCAATAAGTTGCTCATCTGTTGGGGTAGTGTACTTATAAAGAATCGCTCCACCTCCAACAATACACGAACCGGTCACATACACTCTCGCCCAACGATACCATAATGGTTTGGACATGATGCTGATGCTTGTAATTGCTGAAAACTAATTGGCTGTATCACGTGGAGATGTCTACCTTTGTTGTTTTTGGTAGCGCAAGAAAGTAAGCAGGAATATACAAGAGAGACGGGGGGAGGAGATAGACACGAAATGATGGTTAGTAGTATATAATTGACTGGGGAGTTGGGGTAACTGATTATTTTTTAGGCTGATATTAGTGTGAATGTTTTATTACTTCAGTTTTTTATACTAGGATGAAATGAATAAGACACTCTAGGGCCACTTATGATTTGATGATTCACTATGTATGTATACTTATATCTTTCCCATCACTCCTACCGTTGGCTTTTTTTCCGTTTAATCTTTAGTAGTTCATATTGGCTAATGAAACCTCTAATTCTCTAAATAATCTACTTCATTTAACAACTCAACAACTCACATCAACTAAGACTATGAAATAGGATTATCAAATAGGACGATCAATCATACACAAACAATGCAGAAGTATTATACTTAAAAGGCTTATTAATATTCGCACACTGAACAATTCAACTCCAAAATAGATGACTACAGATCAGTGCCCATGATTGTTCCCATCAATGATCTCATACAGACGTGCCTGCTGCTCCTCTCTATCAAAATTGACCTAATTAGGAGCGCAGTTAAATCAGCTGACATGGATGACTAAGAAGAAAATCATTTTAGACCCGTACCGCAATAGTTAGAGACATTGAAAGAGCGTAAGCTGAACGAGGAGGGATCTTTTCTTATACGACCAACTAACCATTTTCACTCTTACAGCATAGCCTCTCCCATGATCCATTAGTTGAATCTACCACAGCTTGCTTTAAAATAGTATAATTCAACTTATTATAACCAGCGACCTTTCCCACTTAAACATTGTCATTTTTCAACAAACATAGCACAATGAGTAAGGAAGAGATCAACCCGAGTCAAGAGTCGGAGAGTATTGATCATAGCTCGGGCGACGATAGGAAGGAGCCTGAGAAGAAGTCCAAGTCTTCAACTGGTAAGAGGAAGTTCCATCAGAAGTCGAGAAACGGTTGTTCTACGTGTAAGAAGCGGAGGGTGAAGTGTGACGAGAACAAGCCTAGTTGTAAAAAGTGTACGAATTTGAAGTTACCGTGTGGGTATGTGAATGATAAACCAGACGGAAAGTCGGAAGAAGAAGCTGAGGACTTGGGTCACGTCGACAAGAAGGCGAGAAAAGTACTGAATGTGAGTTTGAAGTCTCCTACATTGGCTTCTGAAGTGGCCCTGGCATCGCATAGTCCAAGCACACAACAGGCGACACCTGCACTTACACCAAGCCCAACTTTGAAACTGGAAGCTTCTATCGGCTTGTCCAATATTCAGAATGTACCCAACATCCCCAACCTCCCCAATGGGTTTGCAAACGCGCTTCAAAATGGACTTGCAAACTCTACAGGTATGCCTAACATACCAAACGGAATTGCCTCAATGATGTCTAATCAAATACAACAAGAAATGTCAAACGCGATTTCAAACGGACTCCCAGCAGGACTCCAACAATATGCTCATCAATTTGCGGAATTAACTGCTGCGGCCAATATATCACAGCAACAAGATCAGCAGCAACAACAGCAATTACCTCAACAGCAACAACAGCAGCAACAAGCACCACCAAAGCAAAAAACTGCGCCTAGTGCTGCACAGCTTGCTGCCGCTGCTGCTGCCGCTGCAATGGCCGGATCAAACGATGTTGCTGCTGCATCCAACGCGAATCCTTCAATAAGCGAAGGTGTTGCCAACCTTCTCAATGCCGGAAATCTCAATAATATCAACCTCAGTCACTTGGTTAACAACCTTAGTGGATCCGGTACTGATCTTAGTCAGTTGGGCAACTTTGCATCTCTTTCAAATTTGGCGACGTTGGCTAACATGCCATTTGATCTTAGTAGTTTAAGTTCTTTACTTGAACTGTCGCCAAATATGCCTAATCTTGCACTGTTACTAAAACCAAAGAATGAACCTGCTCCAGAGCCTCCTACCTCCAACGAATCAAATGATACCCAAAACGAATTACCTAATATGAATCCAATGAATGAACCGGGCACCTCGAAGCTCAATTTACTTGACCTTCGTTTGATGTTCCATTACACTTCGCAAGTCTCAAACACCATTACCGGAGCAGGTATCTCAGACACCAACATCTGGAATTATGATATTCCTATGCTTGCATTCGAGCATCCTTTCCTCATGCATCTGATCCTTGCATTTAGTGCTACCCATTTATCACGAACTGAAAAGGGATTAGACCAGTGCGTGACTAGCCACCGAGGAGACGCACTCCGGTTACTCAGGGAGGCAGTTCTTAATATTAACCCTGAAAACACAGATGCACTTGTAGCCAGTGCACTCATATTGATTATGGATTCTTTAGCCAATGCTAGTTTCCCATCGTCAACCTCACCGAAACTGTTACCTGCCCTGGCCTGGATTTTTCACGTAAAGGGTGCAGCTACCATTTTGACAGCTGTGTGGCCATTGACAGAAAAGCTGCGGTTTTACAAGTTTATTAGTGTAGACTTGGGAGACATAGGTGAGTTAATCAGTCAAAGAGTCCACATCACCAAAGACGGAACCGGTAACAATCGGTACTTTACGGACTTGGAGTGTCATGACCTGGACATCAGCGACTTGTTCCCTGTTGAAATTGACAGTCCATATTTAATCACTTTAGCATACTTGAACAAGTTGCATAAGGAAAGGTACAAGTCTGACTTTATTTTGAGGATATTTGCATTTCCAGCCTTGTTGGACAAGTCGTTTTTGTCTCTTTTGATGACAGGAGACATAAAGGCAATGAGAATTATGCGTTCTTACTACAAGTTGTTACGGTCTTTCACTACAGAACTCAAAGACAAAGTATGGTTTTTGGAAGGAGTATCACAAGTGTTACCAGTAGATGTTGAAGAATACGCTGGTGGTGCTGGTGGAATGACTATGATGTTGGATTTCCTTGGAGGGGGGCCACAGATTGTGGATAATAATGAGATCGATGAGGAAATCACTAAATTTGATCCTTCGGGATTATTAGCAAACAAACTTATTGATACCGATAACTTGCCTAGTGATATCACAAGTAATTTGGATGTGATGCAAGGAGAACTGGTTTTTGATATGAAGTAAGTTTAACTAATTTCTTATGTATTTAGGGAATGTACATTCCGTTGTAATTTTAATCGAACATTCTAATTGAAGTGCACAGTAGCATGCATTGATGTTGATACATATCTCATCATATAGTGGGCTGGTCAACTTATTTTTGGGTAATTGAATTTGAAATGCATATACGGAGTGGAGAGAAAAGAAATAATGGCTGCAAAAAGAATGTCACAAGATGAAATGGAGTGGAGTAGTAGTGGAGTAGTAGTGGAGGTGTGGAGCGATGGAGTAAATATATTATTGTAGCTGTTCTCGCTCACCTGTATTCCAAAGCTGAAAGGATCATTCTGGGAGTGGAACCTCACCAAAAGTTCCCTTCTATTCAGACATAGAAAATTTTTAGTAGTTATAGACGAAGGATTTGTTTAGTTTAAAGATCGCTTGTTCATTAATTTTGAGTGTTGAGGTTACTAGACCCAAGTTTACGATATAAAGGAGTAAACTAGCAGGGTTTAAGATTATTCCCCAAAGAATGATTTCAATTAAACAAAAAGAGTTGTTGAGTATACCAACAACTTGCACGTTTTTCTGTATTCACATGTAGTTCAAAATTGACGAATGTACAAGATATTAAAGACCATTCGAAATGAAGTAAAAGACGTTGTGGAAAATGCAGGGTGAGCATTGAAGTCCAGAAGTTTAAACTGACCAATTCTTAACAAGTGGATTCGTTTATGTATACCAATCAGTCTCAGCACAAGCACTAAACTGGATTGCAAATTGAGTTTAGACAATCACCATTATTTATAAATGGTTAATATACCTCGGTCTTGCAACTCAGGCGAAACTTCGTCAGAGCATTTGATTATCGACTAAGCAGAAAGAAGGGCAACAGTTCTGGTTTCTACAAGTACATCGAATTTCAGAGCAACTTCAATGCTGATACTATTTAGAATCATCAAGGTACTCCAAGCTTTTCCAAATCGGTATATACCCTTATTGTAGACGAGCCCCGAAGAGTCGGTCTACCCAAAATGAAAAATTGGAAAGTCCACTCCGGAAAAGCCGACAGTAGACCTTCTTAACTTCCCTTATCATATTCTTCTGTGTACTACAATTTAAAAGTAAGGCTGCGTCCAATACGGTCCAATTGGTTCCAGCCAATAGAAGCTGGGAAACATCTCTGTCCAGCATTGTGGTCGATATCAAAGAAGACAAAACCAAAGTATCTATCTTTATTTTCCATAGATATAATTGCACATTTGTGTACAAGTGTACACTTTTCATCAAGATGGTTCAAGTATACATGTTCCAATTCACAAGGTAGCACAAATTGAACGCCTCCAAACCAATCCCGATGCCAGACCTAAAATCTGCCACCTAATTCTAAGCAAGATGTTCAAAAGGATGCCAGAAATTGCCCTAATCCTGCAGTAGAAACCCTCACTGTGAAATCTTACCATTACAAATGATCCTGGATCCAACAGCCTCATCCCTATTTCTCCACATCCACATAAATACACCACTTAATTTCACAATCCAATGCTCAACGTACCTCTTTGATTATCTCATCTCTCTCTCTCTTCACCCTCATCTCATCTCTCTACTTCTCCCAACCACTCACCACCAACATCGTCGTCGTCACACGACCCCCGCTAATTCCTTCTTATATTCAACAATAGAATCGCTTAACACTAAAATTTAACAGGCTGCATTTTTCATCCTCCATACTACAATCTATCCCCATATGTTCCTCCATTTCTCTTGTTCCTTTCTGTGTTCCCCTCCATGCTTTCTAACTCCTGAACAGCTCTACTAGTCCCCAACATCTATTGCTCTACGCTCATTTTATCCTACATCTTCTTCTAATCCCTTTCAACCTTCTCTTCCTCATCACCACCCTCACCTCTTCCTGCTACGTAATCTCACCCAACTCCTACACAACTCACTCAACTCTCCTACTACCCACTTTCTGCCTCCCACTCACTCTAAACACAGATTACTTTATCACACAAATTCAAAAAATCCAAACAAAAAATTCTCATTTCCAAAGAGGAAAAACAAGAATCAAGTCAAAAAAAAAAAACACATATCTTGAGTCTGGACAAGTTCTGGTTTTCAGTTGTTATTGATTAGGAGAGCATTGCCGGATAGTGCAGCGTATTGATATTGAATAGATATACCCCTAAGAACGCGCGTTTCGTTTACAGATAGAAAATAGCATTCGTCCTAGGTATCTAAACCAAAAGTAACCCCCCCTTCCTTTTAGTCCTCCAGATTATTGTTGCCGCCTCAAGACAACAGGTAGAGAGACCACGCAAAACGAGCCGATAATGCAAACCATCAAGTGTGTTGTTGTTGGCGATGGTGCTGTCGGGAAGACGTGCCTTTTGATTTCGTACACAACGTCCAAGTTTCCAGCGGACTACGTACCCACAGTATTTGACAACTATGCTGTGACGGTGATGATTGGCGACGAGCCGTTCACGCTCGGGTTGTTTGATACTGCGGGCCAGGAAGATTATGATAGATTGAGACCGTTGTCGTACCCATCGACAGACGTGTTTTTGGTGTGTTTCTCGGTGATTGCACCAGCTTCGTTCGAGAACGTGAAGGAAAAGTGGTTCCCTGAAGTGCACCACCACTGTCCCGGTGTCCCATGCTTGATTGTCGGGACGCAGACCGATTTGCGTAACGATGAAGTGATCTTGCAGAGATTGCAAAGACAGAAGTTATCACCCATCTCATACGAAATGGGTGAGAAGTTGGCGAAAGAGTTGAGAGCAGTGACATACGTCGAGTGCTCTGCGTTGACGCAAAGAGGATTGAAAACGGTGTTTGATGAGGCCATTGTAGCTGCCTTGGAACCACCAGTCGTGAGAAAACGTAAAAGATGTACTATTTTGTAATGGAAAAGATGGTTAGTGGCTTACATGGGCCCTCTGGAAACAGATGGGCCTGGTCACCTTGACTTTAAGACTATTAGCGTCCAAACAGAAGACTTTCGGGCAATTGTTTATTTATACACACATACAAAACGGCGTAATTCCATTGACTACTTACACGGCTGCTGTTTTTTATTTGTCTTTTTGTTGATGCTGTTTGTATGTAATACATTTGAAATGACTGGTTGTAGAAAAGTGAAGTTACATGCTTTCACTTAACTTGTGAGCTTGCTCACAAATTAGCATAAAAAAGTTTCATATATGAATAGAATGTGTGTATGAGAGAGAAGAAGTCGTAAAATAGGAGTTGAAAAGTACAGAAAGATATGGATGAAATAACGGACAACAGAAGGATTAGAAGCGTGGAAAAATACAGAGTGTGAAAGCCGCAAAGTGAGTCAACAGTCGCTAGATCGTTAAGAAAAGACTATTACTTTGTATCTTGAACCACTTCTATAAACTTGTCTTATCTCTAGGTGAATTGCACCTAAATCACTTTAAATCTACTGTTAGTAACGAATTAGTCAACGTTAAAATCAACAGGAAAGGAGTGAGTACCCCTGTAACAACGTTTAATTATAGAGTGAAAAGTCGTACTTTACAACCCTCTTGATTTAAGAGTTCGTAAATTGTTCGCTCATTCTGCTGGACCTTTCAGATCTGAAGAATTGTTCACAACGGTTATAATTCTTTCTGTTCAGTTATGTTATTGTATAGTTAATGTAGCTCATTATCCAAATGGTATGTGTTGAATGGTAACATTCAACATACGGCGCTCTACGATTCAACTCAGCTATTACCAACACCTTTTCTAATCCCCAGCCGTCAATTTCCACGCCATTCATCCAACACAAACCCACCCTTTTTCACCCACCCATTTTCAAGCTTAACAATCAGGATCATGAGCCAAAGCACAAATACATTGAACAATACAACCCCATCATATTACACACCATCTTTCAACACACCACCACTTCTCAACCTTTAACGTTTACCTAAGTTTCCCACGTTCATGTTTTCTCTCTACTGCCTACTTTCTACCCATAAACTTGTCCCCCGTCTCACTCGCCTCTACCGCCTCACAGCTACTCGGACTCTCAAACTTTGATTTACTTTTTGAATCATTAATTTAGCAACTAAACCCTTGTCTGGCAATGGTAGGATCCGAAAACCAACTGCAGAAAGAGGTGATGCATGATGAGGAGCTATTTTCGCGGTCCATGTTCGATCGTGATACAGTTCTGCCAACTCTGACCCCTCCTTTCACTCCTATCATATCTCCATTGACTAATCCTTTTGAAAGGCTAACCACAGAAAGAGTAACCCTTTTCGACAGGCAATCTGCTGGGAGAATGTCAAGCGACACTCCCAGTATAGAAGGATTGATGTCGGAATCTTCAGATGCTACTTTTGGTGCTACTGCTTTCAACTCGGAGTTAACCTTTAGTAGTAGTGGAAATAGCTTGCGTCAAAGTCCAAGCATTACTAATGCAGAAGACCATAAAGATGAACTCGATGAGTCTAAAGAAGAGATACGTCAATTCAGGGCAAAGGCCGTTGTATCCCAAAGTACTTTTTTAAACAATATTAATTATGTTGCTGAGGGTAACGAGTTCTTGGCTGAGAAACTTAACCATTCACATTCTCCCAAGACTTTAGAATCTCTTGATGACGATTACTTGAATATCAACCCTCTGCTGATTCCAGGTTACACATTACTAAAACAGTTCTCATCAACCCTTGAACTGTCCGATATTTATTACCATGCATTAAGAACGGATGCTCCCATGGCAACTACTGTGGAAACAGACAATGCTACAACTACCATCATCAGCATAGTGCATCCGGATGCAATACGATTGACTCCAGGTACAAAGGTGGTTATCCGCATTTCATCAGACTATGTACGCAACCTGCCTTTTGCACGCTTCCTTAACGAGTGGTACTTACTATCAGGATTAAATGCTCCTGAGTTCCATAGACATGGCACTAACCCTTCAACTACAAATCAATATTTGAACCCAGAGAAAACAAAGAGATTGAAACCAGAAGGAAGATTTATTCCTTCGCCTGTAACTTTGCCTAATGATGTTCCTGGGGTCTTGTACCCTATCAAAGTTGTCACCATCAAAACTAAAGTAGAACTGTTTGAAGAAAACGACTTGGAGGAAAAAGGGTTGGTTGATGACAAGGTTGAAGAAAATATAATTAATAAACTACATGCCAATGGAGCAAAGACTTCAAAGGCTAACCAACTGCAGAATAAGTCTCGGAAAATAAGAAGAAGATTTGCCCTAGTGTATATCGACAAAAACTATGCAACACTCAAAGAAATATGCCTGGGTTTCAACGGTACTGAACGAACTGATGGTATAGAGATACCAGAAATTTCTAGCCCAATACCTAAAACCCCAACTACATCCATCAAAGATAACATGGAACCTAAACAAAAGCCTCCAATATGCCCGCTGAAAGTTGTGGAAATTCTTCTGGATATCATCCGCGTTTTAGAAACCTTAAGTGTGGTTCACGACTTTGGAATAGCTCATAATGGAATAACCAGTTATAATATCTTGAAATCACTCGATGATTACAGTGATGTCAAATTAAGTGGTTGGGACTTTTCTTTTTCACTTCAGCCTGAAGATTCTAGCTTTGATTTCCGTAAAAACAATTTGAATCAATTCCCTGAGTCAGTACCCTACTTATCGCCAGAGGTTAGCGGAGAAAATACTAACGGTGTTAGTTACAAATCAGACTTCTATTCAATCGGTGTGGTTCTTTATGAACTAATCGTTGGATATCTTCCATTTTATTCTTCAAACCCAACTAGATTAATTCTGCAACACTTGTCCAACAAACCTATAACGCCCAAATTGGCCCTGCAAGGATGGATATCAGACCAATTGAGCTCAGTCATTATGAAATGTTTGGAAAAAGATCCGCAGCATAGATTTGTCAATTGTCACCAATTAATCAATGAGTTAATAATTGCAAAAAACTATTACCTTGATGTCTTTTCAGGATATGATAAAGAATTGACACTGCATTGGTATGAAAAGTATAAAATATACTCTGAGAAAGAACCAATGAGGAACCTAGACCAATGCCTCATTCCACCATATTATATTCGCATATCTGCGGTAGTCGGAAGAAAAGATGAATATAAACAAGCCTTTGACCAACTAGAAAAGTTCCGGACTGGGATTAATGATATCTTGATCACAGGGAAACCAGGGGTTGGTAAAACCTTATTATTAAATCATATGAGATCTTTTGTTATTGCCAAAGGAGCATACCATTTCACATGGAAATTCAGTGTCAATAAACACGGTTTATCTGTTTACTCAAGTTTCCTTCAAGGTATTAAAATTATTGTTGACCAGATTTTAAGTTCTTCATCAGAAGTTATCCACGAATGGAGAAACTCTCTTATTTCAAATATTGCGATGGACATTAGCCCATTGTTTGTTATGATTCCCGAATTGAAGAAGTTGTTGGGCCCAACATACTCAAGCCTTTTCGGTAGTAAACCAACATCTACATCGCCTGATGCTTCTTCAGATGATATCACTATGGAAATCAGACTTCGATATATAATTAAGGTGTTTTACGCGTTAGTGGGACTACACGGATTGACTCTATTATACGACGATATCCAGTGGGCGTCAATCGAAGAATGGGCAATGGTATCTGAAATAGTAGAATACTATCAGAAAAACAACTTGGAGAAAAAGGCATCGATTCTGGTAATTGCCACCTACTCTACCAACAGCAACAATGAAGATTCACATATAGTTTCAAAAGAGTCTGTATTAGTGTTCCTTCGTACGCTAAATATTAATTATATGGAGGTCAATTTGAACACACTTCCACTTGATAGATATGTGAGATACCTACAACTCCTGGAGAGAGAAGGAATGTCTTATAAAAGGGATGAACGTGGAGTAGTTGATCTTGTCAGTAACGTGAAAGAAGAAGAAGAAGAAGTTTGGGAGGAATCCGGTGAAGGTTTAAAACTGGGGCTACTCTCAACTTATAAAATTACAGATGGTTCACTCTTATCGTTACAAATGTTCTGGAAATTGATGGCATTCCAAGGTAAATTGGAGTATTCAACTACTGGTGGAGGCTTGTGGAGTTTGAAGAGTGCAGGTATGTACAATTTACTACCATCAAGATCAATCTCATACTACTTAGATGGATTGATAAGCAAAGATGCAAATTGGCTTTTGAAATTTGCAGCACTTATCACCAGCGGTCCTTACTTTTATTTATCGGACTTAATGGTGGTCACCAATTGGACCATAAAGAAATTGTACGAAGTATTGTATGAAGCTACAAATGCCGAAGTGATTAAATTCGGTAGTTCTTACTGTAAGATACCATTTCATTTGATCACTTCGGAGTCGTTCCCCTTTGAACTAAGCGATGGTAATATCTGGAGTTTAGCATTACAAACTCGATTCAAATTTAGACATGATCAAATTCAACTCGAGTATCTCAATCAACTCAAACAACAGAATGAACTCCAACTGTTCCACCGGACCTGTGGTTTACGATTCTACAAGCATTTCTCAAAAATGGATAACTTTAGCGTTTCAAATTATATGCTGATGGGTCATCATTTAAGCAATTCAATAGAAGTTGCGGAGCCTCAGGATTTTGATACATATCGAACAGCATTAGTTCAGGCAGGTAGATACGCTCTGAGTGCTGGTAACTTCAAGATAGCACTAGAATTCTTCACAGCAGCTGATGTATTTGTGGAAGACAATGAAACTAAATTGCGGTCCACTTTGACAATATGTCAAACGCTCTTCGTATTAAGACAACACGAGGAATGCTTGCAATTTATAGACCAATCATGTGTCAAGTATGAATTTGACCAAACTGCCTTCTTGTTGCCCAGAGTTAAATGTTTAGTTAGTGCGGGCAAGCTTTTAGAAGGTATTACTGTTGCTATTGGAGGATTGAAACTGATTGGAATTGATGCTTCAATGAGTTCTTCGAGTTTACGGCGCATGTACTCGAAAATCTATGATAGGATTATTCTTTCCACGGCAGAGACACGAAAGCTAAGAGATGCCCCAAAGACTACTAGCCCTATTGTTCTACTCATTTATGAATTGATTTCAGTTTTAATTATTCCAACGTTTAAGCTTGAATTAGACGATCTTCGAAGGTACCTAGTCGCTCGAGTGCTCATTTTAATGCAAACTCATGGAATACTGAGCTTCTGCTCATGCGCAATTATAGATTTTGCAAGCTCACTTGCAAGAACTAATGACAGTGGAAAGTATAAACAAGCTATGGAGTATTTCAGATTGGTACTTCATTTATTGGTCACTACAGATGATATTTCAACAACTTCGAAATCGAAAATTTATGAGTTCTACGTAGCATCAACTGCCATTTTTGTTGAACCGTTGACAGAGATTGTCAAGTACCGCGAGATGTACATCGAACCTTTCAAACCCTTTGTGTCTTATACCAAACAAAGGTTCTCCTTTGTTGCAGATGCAGCGGGCAATTTGATAAATTACATGTGTGGAGTTCCAGCTGTGCGAATCATTAATAAGAAGATGGACGTATGGGGTAAGAGTTTCACTCTTACACGAGAACAGAATTTGGTGTCTAATTTCTTGAAGTTAATGGATAGGGAGATCGAATTTTCAGATTTTGAGTTGGAGGATCTGGTGATAACATCACTATCCCGGGGCCATAAATTAAACTATTATTCGTTTCTTATTCGTTACTTGTCTTATATTGGTAAATACGATGAAGCATCATGCCTTGTTTTGGAATTTGTTGATGATATACTGATAAACTGTCCTAGTACGATTAGTCATTTGATCTACTACTTCGGTGCAGTTATAGCTTTAACTAAGAATAAGTATCGGAATGAAGCAAAACGCACCAAAGGTAAACTTATTGTTAAAAGAATACTCGGGTACTTTAGTATCTGGGCTGAAAACATTCCAACCACCTTTAAGTCAAAATTTTTGATACTCTCGGCGCTATACCAGAGTAGTGGTTTGGAGGAAAATCCACTGTCGCAATTAGTAATATTGGACATGTTCGAAGAGGCTGTCCTGTACGCTCGAGAAGTCAATAATTGGCATGAAGTGGCATGGGGATGTCTCTTCTGTGCTGACTGGTTAGCTGACCAAGGTAACCACACAAAGCGGGCTGCACATTTTGTAGAAACTGCTATTGATATTGGACATCGTGCTGAAGGGAAACTCTTGTTCGACGTCATTCAGACTCGTTACGGGAAATGCGTGGGTGACGAATTTTCTAGAGCTGGCCGCACTAGTAGTGGGGGTCTTGTAAATTGCATTAAAGAGTCGGACTCTTCTTCAAAGGACTCATTTGGAGCATTCAAGTTGGTAACAAAGAGAGATGAGAGATCAAGTAGTTTTAGTCTGACTTCTTCTGATAAAAGTGAAGAAGAAAGTATCATCAAGCAAGACCTTGAGGCTTTGAATCGTGCTGTTAAAACTTGTCTTCATATATCTGAGTCCTCAGATTACACTACAATTGTTACTACTCTTTTAGAGAGTACTATTGCGTATTCTGGAGTTGATTATGGAGCTGTAGTGGTTCGGGACGATGTTGGTGAAGAGCCATATATCCTGGCGTTGGGTAACTCAAGTAAGGTTTGGTCACTAGAAGCTCAACCACTTAGTTCTCGTTCAGACATTTGTCCGTTTGCGCTTATTCTGTATGTCTTAATGACAGGAGAAGTAGTGAATAAAGACAAAGACCGGATCATATTTATGCACAAGTTTGCGAATGAAGACTACTTTGCTCTGAAGCAATGTTCCGATGTTATTTGCATTCCATTGAGAAGTCAGTCGGTCGTATTTGGAGCTATATATTTGGAGAATCTGAAACCAGCTAATCTGATTCCAATCCCTTCCTTGGAAAACCCATTTAGTGCCAAAAGAAGTGATTTGTTGAAGTTGTTGTGTTCCCAAGCAGCAGTACTGATAGGAAAAGCAAAGGTCTACTCGCAGATGAAAGTAGCGAAACGTGCTGCTGAAGATGCTACTGCTGAGAAGGCAAGCTTCCTCGCTAACATGTCTCACGAAATTAGAACCCCTTTCAACTCTTTACTCTCATGTTCCATCTTCTTATTGGACACTGAGTTAACTCAAACTCAAAGAGAGTATGTTGAAACTGTTAAGAGTTCTGCTTTGGTAACGTTGAACATTATTGATGGCATATTGGCATTTTCGAAAATTGAGCATGGTTCATTTACATTGGACAACCTGCCCTTTTCGTTGTGTGAATGTATTGAGAGTTCCATTCAATTGCTGGGAGAGCAAGCAGCAGTGAACGACTTGGAACTTGTATTCCTTAACAGATGTCAAACAGTTAACTTGGTATGGGGTGATGCCACTAGATTCCGGCAGATCTTGATCAATTTAATTGGAAATGCTCTCAAGTTCACACTCCTGGGATCTATAGTCATTAGTGCACTGGTAAAAACTATCGTTGCAGATAGACATGAAGTCTGTATTCTAGTGCTGGATACTGGGATTGGGATCCCTAAGGATGGCTACAACAAGGTTTTTGGAGCATTTTCTCAGGTTGATGGTTCCTCAAGAAGAGAATTTGGAGGCTCTGGTTTGGGACTTGCGATCTCGAAGAAGTTATCTGATATAATGGGTGGCCTGCTTGATTTTGAAAGTGAAGAAGGTAAGGGAAGTACTTTTAGATTTGTTTTAAGAACAGATGTTGAACATCATCCTGGACCAGATTTTTACTTTGGAGATGACGAATCTGAAAAGTTGGGTATACCTAATAAGGTATTGATTATTGATTCTCATGAATTGAGTAGACAGTCATTAAAGGAGACTTTGGAGTACTTTGGAATGAGAGTTTCAGTAATAGGAACTTTGAGTACCCTACACGACAATGTCGATGAATATTCATTAATATTCGTTAATGATAAACAGTACGACCAGTTGAGAAAACACAAGAACGTCCTTCGTAAAGGTTGCAAAATCATAGTTTTGGCACAGTTTGGTAAGTCATTACCAACTGATATGGGGAATGACTCTGTGTTGTTGTCACCATTCCTGCGCCAGAAATTAATCACTTTAATCAAAGAAATCAAGCTGCCACAACTGCAAAGCGCAGCAAATAAAGCTTTGGCTTTAGGAAAAAGTAAAAACGACTTATTAGCTGAAAGATTTCCTTTAAGAATTTTAATTGCTGAAGACAATCCGATAAACACCAAGGTTGCACTTCAACATTTGAGGAAATTTGGATACCATGCAGAACATGCAAAGGATGGGGTGGAGGTTTTAGAAAAGAGTGAAGAATTACTTGAAAAAGGTGAATACTTCGATGCCATTTTGATGGATATACAGATGCCACTCAAAGATGGAATAACAGCTACCATTGAGCTTCGAGAACTATTCGAAACAAGAAAATTAGCAGATAAAATGCCCTTGGTAGTTGCCCTCACAGCTAATGTAGCAGGAGATGATAGGATCAAGTCAATCGAATGTGGAATGGTTGACTTTGTATCGAAACCAATAATCCCAGATGATTTGGAAAAGGTATTGAAGAAGTTGGGTGAAACCATTCGGGATAGGAAAACAATGAAATTGACAAATGAAGGTTATGAAGGAGAGCATTAAAAGTAGAACTGGTTTTCGAAGGGTTTCATGGTTATAGATCAAAATTAGTATACGGTTTAGTTGACCTGTAGATTAGATACTGCTTAGAGAATTAGATCAATAGAATGAAGAGTAATTTGCAAAAAAGAGTTTCCGTTTCTATCGTGTGACTATTGTCAATTCAAGTCCTTCTTAGGAGACTTATCATGCTATCTCTACATAATTGAAACAGTAAAAATACATTCTTCATCTAAACAGAACAGATATAAACAACACTATTTTTCAGGGGAGATCATATTCTTTGTAGATGTTTAAAACAATCAAATTTCGTCTTACAATTACGCCTTTTCACTCGCTACTTTTTCCTTATAGTTTCTGATTCTTTCAGACTCCCATGCTTCCAACTTTTTCTTGTAGGCACTCTTTGCATCCTGTCCGATCTTATACAGTTGCTTTTCCAGATCGCTCAACTCTCTCCATTTCGAGCCCAAATCCTTCATAATCTCGCCTACTCCTCTGTCGTCGTTGACAAAGTTTGTTTGTACAAACAAGGCAAAGTCCAGGATAGGTCTTTTTGGCTTAGGGGCAAACAACTTGAGCTGCTCTTGGTTATACTTTTCCGCGCCTTTGGCAAATTCCTCCTTCTCAGACACGGCAAGTGTGCTCCATTTTTGAGACAAATCAGTCAATTTCTCTCCCAGCTTAGATTTGGTCTTGATAAAGTATGTATATGCATGGATACTTCTGTATGGCTTGAAAGCTTTCTTTAAAAACTGTTCTTCCTTTTTAGCTTCCTTTGCTGCATGTTCCTTAGTCACTTGTTTCAATTTGGTTTGTAACAGGGCAAGCGCCAGTTGTTCTTTTTTGAGTTTAGCTCCCAATTTAGCTACTTCTTTCTTCTGCTTTATCTTTTCAGCATCCTTAGCTGGCTTGGCTTTCTTAGCTTTAATTGTGCTTGTGGCTTTGGTAGCAGAAAGCGGTCCATTCGCAATAAATTGACTTGTGATTGAGCTACTGAAGTAACGAATGCTGAGAGAACTTCTCAATTGCATTAAACTTGTCTTGTACATTGCGGTAATACTGTTTGAAATATGAATTATAGGATACCTTCAATTACAATTGATCCTAAACTCACTTGTAACAGGTTAATTTGTTGTGGTTTGATTGTTTATACTTAAGAAATCGTGTGGTCACCAATTTTTACTCTCACTTCTTACACACTCCTTAATGTGGAGTGATAACCAGCAAGTAGTAGTGTTGATTGACTAATTGAGTAGAGTATTAGACTAAGGGGGGATCTTAAGAGTGCATTTGAGAATCCATTGAAAGGGGTCTTGAAAGGTGTCTTGTCAAATGGATTATATTTTATTTTGATATAACAGTTTTGCAAGTAAATCTTATCTCTTACTAGCGTATGAATGTATCAGTGCAGAGAAATGTCATTGTTTATGATCAACTGGTGGGTATACAATTAGTTTAGTTCTAGTATTTTTGACACTTCTTTACTTAAGATTATGATTTTACCGGTAAGATCTGTTACTTCTTACATTTGAAGTATCTTTCAAGTACACAAATGCTCACACGAAACCTTACTAACTTGCATTTCATAACTCCATTAAAAGAATGCTTTTACGACTTGTTGGATTGCTAAGTTAGCTTTCAATTAATCCTTTCCTATTTATCTTTCAATTCTTCTCTCTCACCTTTTACACTACTTCATGTAGCTATCACCTCTCGTATACCAACACATACTCCTCTACAGATTCGTGATTATAGAAACTCCACTGTTTACGATTTCTTGCTACATCAACAAAATCACATACTCTAAATTCAAATAATCATCATGCATTAAACTCCAACTTCCAACCCGTCATCTAATCTAAACGTCTGCAAACCTCACACTTCTGTCCATCTCTCATTGTGAGTGTCGCAAGTAATGTCAAAAATCAAGTCGAAAAACTCATAGAAAACGTCGTTATTTTCCAACATCGACAAAAAATTTTAATACCAAATCAACATGTATACAGCAGCTCGTTCAGACACGTTGTTTCTTGGAGGTGAGAAGGTTAGTGGTGATGACATTCGTAATCAGAATGTCCTTGCTGCTTCCTCAGTTGCCAATGTTGTGAAATCTTCCCTTGGTCCAGTTGGTTTAGATAAAATGTTGGTTGATGATATTGGAGATGTCACTGTTACTAATGATGGTGCAACCATTTTGTCACTCTTGGATGTTCAACATCCTGCTGGTAAGATCTTAGTTGAGTTGGCTCAACAGCAGGACCGTGAGGTTGGTGATGGAACTACTTCTGTGGTAATCATTGCTAGTGAGTTGTTGAAAAGAGCTAACGAATTAGTTAAGACAACAGTCCATCCAACAACCATCATCAGTGGATATCGTTTAGCTTTGAAAGAGGCTATCCGTTACATTAACGAAGTTTTATCTCAACCAGTTGATTCCTTGGGTAAGGAAACCATGGTCAACATTGCCAAAACTTCAATGTCGTCTAAGATCATTGGAGGAGACAGCGATTTCTTCAGTAAGATGGTAGTTGATGCTATGTTGGCAGTAAAAACTACAAACTCCAAAGGTGAAGTTAAATACCCGGTAAAGGCTGTCAACGTTTTAAAGGCCCACGGTAAAAGTTCAACCGAATCCATCTTAGTCAATGGTTACGCCTTGAACTGCACCGTAGCTTCCCAAGCAATGGTTAAGACTGTTAAAAATGCTAAGATTGCTTGTTTGGACATCAACTTGCAAAAAGCACGTATGGCTATGGGGGTACAGATCAACATTGACGATCCAGACCAATTAGAAGAAATTAGAAAAAGAGAATACGGCATTATCATCGAGAGAATCCGTAAAATCTTAGCCGCAGGAGCAAACGTTATATTGACCACCAAGGGAATTGACGACTTATGTCTCAAGGAATTCGTCGAAGCTGGCGCAATGGCAGTAAGACGTTGTAAGAAAGAAGACTTGAGAAGAATAGCTCGTGCTACAGGAGCCACCTTGGTAGGAAACTTATCCAACTTGGAGGGTGAAGAAACTTTTGAAGCATCTTACTTGGGAGCAGCAGAAGAAGTAACTCAAACAAAAATAAGTGATGACGAATGTATCTTGGTGAAGGGAACTAAGCAACACTCGTCTCTGTCTATCATATTGAGAGGTCCTAACGATTATTCGTTGGATGAAATGGAAAGATCGTTACACGATTCTTTAAGTGTAGTTAAGAGAACCTTGGAAAGCGGTAACGTCGTCCCTGGAGGTGGTGCTGTGGAAACAGCCTTGAACATTTACTTGGAAAACTTTGCTACAACCGTTGGACTGAGAGAACAGTTAGCTATTGCTGAATTTGCTAACGCCTTGTTGGTGATCCCAAAAACTTTGGCTAATAACGCAGCCAAAGACGCAAGCGACTTAGTGTCCAAATTGAGAACATACCACGCAGCTCTGCAAAACTCGTCTGACCACAAGAGAAAACAATACAAGTACTATGGTTTGGACTTGATTGAAGGAAAGATTGTAAATGAAAACACGCACGGTGTGTTGGAACCTACTATTTCGAAGATCAAATCATTGAAATCTGCCTTGGAAGCGTGTATTGCTATCTTGAGAATTGACACAATGATTACTGTTGCACCAGAGCCTCAGCAGGAGGACCCACATGGTCATTAGTCTGTGAATTGAAGTGGTTGAGTGAGAGACAAAGTATATATAGGAATATTTAGCTCATTACGCAAAGATGCGTATTCGAGAGATGTGAGGAATGAAGCGAATTTCATGATGGGAAGATAGATTAATTGAATATATTTTTTTCTTATTGAATGATTACTTCAAAAGCCGTACTTCGGAAGTAACACTTAGTTAACACTGTTAACTCTTCTATCACGTCTTGGATTGATAGTGGTTATAGATAATGAACAACCGCATTTCTGTCTCCTATTGCTTCCATTGTATGTTAGTTATTCAGTTAGAAAGCCTTAGGTGATGATCTATTTCGCCTCTGTAAAGACGTCCAAAAGAAAATCTCAAATGTGCTGCAAATCAACATTCATTATGAAATAAGCATGAAAGTCTAGTGATAAAATGTAGTATAGACATTTGTAGTGACCATGGCCTCTGGATTGTATCGCTGAACTTTTTTGGTGGAATATGCTAGTACCTCGGCTACCTTGTTAAAGGCAGATTCCAATAACTTTAGCTCGTACAGCAATGTGGTAGTTAATATTAGAAGTGAAGGAGTATGCTACTATTCAATTTACAGTTCAATAAATAAATCATAAATTATAATTAAATCAAAACATAAACCGAAATAAAAGAGATGTAAGAGAATGTGATACAGTGTAAATGACGCGAAAATAGTAAATCATTTAGACCAAGTAAGAGACAAGAAGAACCATACCAAATGTCAACTTCGAAAGTCCCGAAGATGCTGCTGCCTGTTCATATGTAGCAACAGTAGGTGAACCTATGTT